>JAGKTI010008033.1:0-22361 GCA_018397915.1 Birgus latro | reverse complement strand
AGGGTGGGGGATGGTAGGGGGTGTTGGGGATTCGGGGGTTGGGTTATTGTGGGGTGGGTGGGGATGAAGGGTGGGGTGGGGAGTGGGGGATGGGAGTGGTGGTGGGGGGGGTGGCAGGGGAGTGGGGGTGGGGGGCATGACCGCATATACAGACATCCGTCTTTTCGGCCATAGTACCCTCAGACAGCATATACAGACACCCGTCTTTTAGGGGTTAAGAATACTCTTGGCCAAAGGACAGAAAAGAGCATGTATAAATTATATGGTCACAGAGAATGGGTATGTTTATCTATTTATTGCCAGACACCATAATCCCGTAAGGGGTGGCCATTTGACTTTGAGTTATTTTTTTTTTACGGGGAGGGGCACTAACCCTCCACCAACCCACTTGTTGACAAGTAGGGAGCACGTATGGTTTGGTTATATGGTTACCACCCAGCGTTGTAAATGGTTTCTTGGCTTACAGGAAACCATTTGGCTTGTCACTCAATGTAATGCCACCTGTAAAGGAAAGAAAAGCAGTAAGAAGTGACAGGAAATAAAGGAGAAATAGGAAGAAAGGAGGGCAGGCACAGAAAAAGAATGATAAAGGCTAAGGAAGAAGTAGGCAGCACTACATCAAGTGAGTGGATGATGGTCGCCACCACCTACCACTAATGGGTATGTATGAGGTAGTAAAAAGGGTCTATGAGGGTGAGCTTGAGCACAGAACAGGTTGTGGATGGCCCACGATGAAAAAAGGATGGATGTGGTCTTTGAATGAATGAGAAAACATGTATGTGGTCGAATCAAAAAAAGAATTGACTCAAGTCTGAAAAAGATAGACTATGCATATATCAAAATCTACAAGCTGGGGTTACAGCTTCCTTTTTAAAACCTGGCAGATGATGGGATCTTGCTTGATGGTAATATGTAGTAAATTTTTGTATGAATCAGTTGCTTCTGCAGTGGAGCTAAGAATTTCAAAGTCTTGAATGATGAATAAATGGCTTATTTAAATGAGCAATTCCTTCATGGTTCGTGTAAAATATGTTTCAATATACAGTATACATCTTTTTTAAATAACAGAACAGAGGAAGGAAAAACAAATGAATTAAAAAAAAAAAATCCATACACCAGACTACTGGCATCCTCCATTCATGAAATATCTGTAACAATTGGACTTGAACTGCTGTAGGTTGTTTGGAGGGAAACAACTCTGGGGAAGCAAGTTCCAGAGAGATGCAGTTCGAGGAATAAAAGAATTCTGAAAGGTGGAAGTTCTGCAATATGGCTGTGTGATATTCAAGTCATGAGCGCAGCCAGATGCCGGGCCGGTGTAGCACGAGGAAAGGCATGGAGAGGTAGTACAATTGACGCAACTTCGTCTCAGCATTTGCCATAAAAATATCGGTAATATAATGAAAGGGAGGCAACATTCCTTCTTACTTGTAGGGGAGGTAGTTTATTTGTAATAGCAGGGTTATTAATAATTCCAACAGCTTTGTTCTGAATTTTGTCTAGTTGTTTTAATGCAACCTCTCCACATCCATTCCATAAGGATGAGCAATTATTCACGCTGAGAGCACACATGACTCTTATAAATTATACGCTAACTGCTTGTCAGTGAAGAAGTTATGGCCTCTGTACAATAATCCCAGGTTTTTTTTCCTTAGCCTTTATCATTCTCTTTCTGAGCCTGCCCTCCTCTCTTCCTATTTCTCCCATCTTTCCTGTCACTTCTTATAGATTTTCTTTCCTTTACAGGTGGCTTTACATTGAGTGACAAGCCAAATGGTTTCCTGTAAACCAAGAAACCATTTACAATGCTGGGTGGTAACCATATAACCAAACCATACGTGCTCCCTATGTTCAAAAAGTGGGTTGGTGGAGGGTTAGTGCCCCTCCCTGTAAAACAAATAACTTAGAGTCAAATGGCCACCCCTTACGGGATTATGGCGTCTGGCAATAGATAGACAGACAATAATCCAAGGTTTTTTGAGGCAGTTTTAGCAAGCGATCTGACATTAGAGATCAAGCTGAGGTCACTGTTAAGTGAGAAGCCGAGAATTTTAATACTTTTGGAGATGGGAATATTAGTAGCATAAAAGGTAATATACGAATCTGGCAATATCTGTTAGTAAATTGCATATATTTGGTTTTACTAGTGTTAAATATGACTAGGTTGTTCTGTCCCCATTCACTGATCACAGATATGTCTTGATTTATGCAAATGGGTGTACTCTGAGTTGAGAATTAGAGATATCAGACTTTGTAAATGGCTGTCTGAGTGTGAATGAACTATGAACTGTTGAGTCATCTGCATATGAATGGATGGGATTGTGGGTGACAGATAAGGGATCATTAACATGAACCAAGAACAGGGTTGGCGCCAGAACTGACCCCTGTGGCACGCCAGCATTAATTGAATAGAAATTGGAATACATATCATCAACTTTTACACTTATTTTTCTGTCGCTGAGCTATTAGGCAAGCTGAGGAACAAAAGATGTTAGCCCATAGCAAGGAAGTTTGGAGAGCAGGGAACAGTGCCATACTCTGTTGAAAGCTTTAGAAATATCAATGGCAACTGCATGAGTTTCTCCACGTACGCTGATTGACTGATGGATGGTATGAGTCAGGAGATTGAGTATGTCAATGGCGGATCTTTCATGGCAAAAACCATATTGTCTATCACTAATTAAGTTGTTGGATTCAAGGTGTTTAATTATGTGCTTATTGATTAAAAATTCAAATACTTTACCAAGAGAAGATGTGACAGCTATTAGTCTGTAATCAGAAGGGTCAGAGGAATTTCCTTTCTTTGGAATTGGGTGGATGTTAGCTTCTTTCCATGAATTAGGGAATGAAGAAGTACATATGCATATTCTGAATAATTTAGCAAGAACAGAGGCAAGTTCTGGGGAACACTTTTACAAGACAATTGGAGGAATTCCATCTGGCCCTGGAGCTTTGCTGGTAGGTAAATTGTCAAAGATGGATTTTACATATCTTGTCTGTATTTTAAGTGGCTGGGGAATGGCTGGGAGAAGGAGGGTTGTGAGAAGAGAGGAAGAAATCAGCAGGATGGAAGTGGTGGAAGCAATGAAGAAAGTCAAAATGGGGAAAGCCCCAAGAATTGATGGAGTGTGTGGTGAAATGCTGAAGAATGGGGGAAAGATAGTAACAGAATTGATGTGGAAGGTGCACAGATTGGCCTGGGAGGAAGGCAGAGTCTCGGAGGATTGGAAGTCAGGTATAATTATTCCCCTGTACAAAGGAAAAGTGGAAAAAGAAGTGTGTGGTAATCATAGGGGCATTTGCCTTCTTAGTGTAAGATGAAAAGTATATGGTAGGATACTTATTGACAGAGTTAGGGAAATAACAGAGGAATTAGTTGGAGAAGAACAGGGAGGATTTAGGAAGGGAAGAGGTTGTGTAGATCAGATATTTATTCATAGATCTTTAGTGGAAAAATTTCTAGAGAAAGGAAAGAAGTTGTATGCAGCCTTCATGAATTTGCAGAAAGCATATGACAGGGTGGACAAGACAAGGATTGTGGAAAGTATTAAGAATATATGGAGCAGATGGGAAGTTGCTGAAGGCAGTGAAGAGTATGAATGAGAGTGCTAAGGCTGCAGTGTGTGTGGATGGCAAACTGAGTGAATTTTTCCATTTGAAGGTTGGATTGAAACAAGGATGTGTCATGTCTCCATGGTTGTTCAATCTGAATATGGATGGGGTTATAAAAGAGATACAAGGTTGGGCAGTGGATGTTGGAGCAGCCCTAGTGAGAGAGAGCAGTGTTTGGAAACTCCCTGTACTGTTGTTTGCAGATGATACTGTGTTGTTGAGTGAAGACGAAGGGGAGTCGCAAGGCTTGGTAGATGAGTTTGGAAGAGTATGTAAGAAGCAGAATCAAAAGGTGAATGTAGGGAAGTGTAAAGTGATGGTCTTCGAAAGAAGTGAAGTCAGTGAATGTACAGTGAGACTGGATGGGGAGTATATGGAGAATGTGAGTGCATTTAAGTACTAGGGTAGTGTGATGAGTAAGGATGGAAGTCTGGAGGGTGAAGTGCTTGAAAGGGTGCAGCAGGGAAGGAAGGTTGCTGGTTCCTTGAAAGCAGTGATAAGAAACAGGGAAGTGAGCACGGGAGTGAAAAAATTGCTACATGACACTATTGTGATACCAACTCTAACATATGGAAGTGAAGCTTGGACCCTGTTGGAGGGACAGAAGTCAAGAGTGAAAGCAGTGGAAATGAGTTATTTCAGAGGAGCATGTGGAATCACATGGAGAGACAGACTAACAAATGAGGAAGTGAAGGAGCATTGTGGTGTGGATATGGATGTGATAGGAAGTATTAGAAGAAACACATTAAGGTGGTTTGGGAATGTGGAGAGGATGGAGAGTGAGAGACTGATGAGGAGAGTGTATGTGAGTGAGGTGGAGGGGGGGGAGACTGGAGGGTGAAGTGCTTGAAAGGGTGCAGCAAGGAAGGAATGTTGCTGGTTCCTTGAAAGCAGTGATAAGAAACAGGGAAGTGACCATGGAAGTGAAAAAGTTGATACAAGACAGTACTATGATAGCAACTCTAACATATGGAAGTGAAGCTTGGACCCCGGGAGGGACAGAGGTCAAGAGTGAGGGCAGTGGAAATGAGTTATTTGACAGCAGTATGTGGAGTCACATGGAAAGACAGACTAACAAATGAGGAAGTGAAGAAGCGTTGTGGTGTGGATATGGATGTGACAGGAAGTGTTAAGAGAAACACGTTAAGGTGGTTTGGGCATGTGGAGAGGATGGAGAGTGAGAGACTGATGAGGAGAGTGTATGTGAGTGAGGTGGAGGGGGGCAGAGGGAGGGGGAGGTCGAGGATGAGGTGGAGGGATGGAGTGGAGAGGTATATGAGAGAGGGAGGTGTGAGCTGGGAGCAGGGCAGTGAAATGGTGGGGGACAAAGCGACATGGAGGCAATTTGTTTGTGGCCACCCCGTGTGGGACTGAGGTGTCTGGCAATAGATAGATAGATTTTAAGTGGAACAATATCGGGAGAGTCAAATTCTAGTACTAGGACGTTCTGACTGACTTCCTCTATGGTAAAATTTCTGGCAAATCTGCTGGCAAAGATATCTGTTTCCTATGTGGGTCATTTGTAATGTTGACATCTGAAGATTTTGGTGGGGGAATGGATGATAACTTGTCAAAGTTATTATTGAAAGAATTAAGAGTTGACCAGAATATTCTAATGTCATTAGGATTGTTAAGTAGTTTTGATGCTTGATTAAGAAGAAAGTTTGATTTAGTGAGGTTTATTACAGCCTTTGCATGGTTTCTAGCAATTTTAAATTGACAGAGTGATTCAGATATCACTATTTCTGGACTTTATCCACTCAATGTAAGAGTGAGAAGGTGGTTTGGAATGATGATAATACTTGCCAACATCATTTCATAAAGACAAGATGCAAGAACAGTTGATACTGTACAACAAATACAAGAACTCAACGCTCAAATAAACAATAAAATATCAGAACAGCAAACACTAAATTGGAATAATTGCCTCCAAACACTCGATCACAAAACAAACACCAGCAAGCTCTACAAAACAATAAAAAAAACAACAAGCAAACACTCTTGTCAATCACTTTTCACGTCAGCCATCTAAACCCCCGTCGCGAGGGGTTGTTCGGCCAGACTGCCTAGGGATGAACTACCCCCATCACGAAGACTGACGTGTCATCTGACGCAAGAGACAGTTACCCACTGACGCAGACTTTGCACCTTTCACTTACAAATAGACAAATCACATCATTAGCAACCTTAAGCACTTATCAGCCTGTGGACCAGGCAACATAACCAACATACACCTTAAACACCTTGGACCACAAGGCATACAAGCACTCACCAACATATCAAACTACAGCTACTCACACAACGTAATACCCAACATCTGGCAGTATGGCACTATCATCACTATCCCCAAACCCAACAAAGACCCCACATTACCTTCCTCACACGGCCCCATCACACTCCTCTGCGCCCCCTCCAAAGTCACTAAATGACTGGTATTACAACCAGTTACACCTCACATCTCCCTAGCCCCATCAAAACATGGATTTAGGCCACTACACTCCACAAACACTCTTCTTACAGACCTTACACAGAGAGTTTTTGATAGCTAGGCCACCACACAGAACACTCCTAGTCACACTAGACATTAGCAAAGATTTGATGCCATTCCCCACCAAAACCTCACAAACAAAATATTCAACACAAACATGCACAATAACACAAAAAGATGGCTGGCAAACTATTTTGTAGCCAGATGTGCACATGTAACATTTGCCGGTCAGTCATCGAACATTAGAAACTTCACAAACGGCGTCCCCCAAGGATCTGTTTTGTCCCCTACTCTCTTTAACCTATACATGCAGGACCTGGAGTGGTGGCGTCTTTGCCGTGGGTCTACCCCCCAGAGGCTGTCGAAGCAAAGGAGGAGGACAGCATGAGAGCCAATCCCCCCCTCCCAGTCCCTCACAGGACCTGAGAACCTGGATGTGGCTTTGGTCCCCCAGGCAAGTACCACATCTCTCCACACAACAACACTGTTTTTTCTACACCAAGAAATGACTCCCACATGGTCATTTCTCAAAGTTTTCTCCCACATGGTCATTTCTTGAAGTTTTCTCCCACGTGATCATTTCTCGAAGACTTCTCGCCAGGGACACTGAGAGCAATCCTGGACCCACCAACACATACAAATGTCCAACATGCTCAAAACCTATCACTTCAAGCCAATGGATTCAGTTCAGTGCAATTCCTGAAAAAACTGGACCCATTACATCTGTACAACATTTGCATCCAGAAAACACTATACAAACACCTGGACCTGCCTTATGCTCCTCCCCCCCACCCACTAACTCCCCCCACCAACCACACTCCTAATTCCTCCACACCTCCTCAGCCTAACCCACCAATCCTTCCCACACCATCCAATCCCCCAACTCCTCCCATTCCACCCCAGTCTAATTCACCCCAACCCCTACCTCCATCAAAACCATCACAACCATCTCCTACCCCTTCCCCTCCACCCACATCTCTACCTGCCCCCCTTGCTGCAGCACCCAACACACATCGTACACACAACATAAATATACTTCAAATAAATACTGATGCCATAAACACCAAAAAACAAGAACTCACACAATTCATTGAACAACAAAACATACATACTGCCATCTTACAAGAAATAAAACTACACAGAACACAAAAAACACATACATTTCATAATTTCATCACCATTAGACAAGACTGGGCCGACGGAAGTAGCGGTGGACTCATCACCCTGGTACGCAAATCCATCAACTTTTCAGATACCAGTGCACACACAAAGTCCCTTCTCCCCCCACATGACACCACAACAGAAATACAATCAATTAAAATACGCATCAGTAACAAATCACACATAACAATTGCCAACACGTACATTCCCCCTCAATCGTCCCCCACAGTACCACACAATTACTCTCCACAAATACACCACATCAATAACATACCCAACATTATCCTGGGTGGTGATTTCAATGCCAAGGCATCAGCCTGGCATGCCAACAACCCTGACACAGACAGAGGGCTGGTATAACAATCCCTTAAACTTTTCATACTTAATAATCTCCATCAACATAACCATATCCCACACCATGCCCTCTTCCTCCCATCAGCCCCAGACATCACCTTTTGCTCCGCAAACCTCACCCCCACAACATCCTGGAGAGTGGTCAAAACCCTTGGCTCTGACCACCTCCTGATCATCATCACTACCAAAACCAGAATCACCCCAACTGGTCACAGTCACACATACACTAATTATAAGAGAGCCAACTGGGAGGACTTCACAACTGAAACGGAACAACACTTTGAAACATTAAACAGTACACCCATCACAAACATCAACACTGCTGTGCACACTTTCAATACAATTATCCAAAATGCAGACAAAAGACACATCTCCAGAGGAAACAGAAGGAGACACAACCCCAACTTCACACCAGAAATTCAAGGCCTCATCAGTCAACGGGACATACTACGACACCCCCCAACAACCCATACACAAGACACCATACAACAAATACAAGAACTCAACTCTCAAATAAACAGTGAAATATCAGAACAGCAAACACTAAATTGGAATAATTATCTCCAAACACCTGATCACAAAACAAACAACAGCAAACTCTACAAAACACTAAAAAGCATCACACTCTCCTACAGCAACACTACACAATCACATGCTGCCATCACAACAACAGACACCATACCATCACACAAACAACAAGCAAACACGCTCACCAATCACTTTTCACACGTCAGCCATCTAAACCCCCATCAAGACGACCATGTCATCCAACACATGAGACAGTTCCCTACAGACCCTGCCTTCGCACCTTTCACTTACAACCAGACAAAGCACATCATTAGCAATCGTAGGCACTCATCTGCCTGTGAACCAGACAATACTGTATAAGCAATACACCTTTAACACCTTGGACCACAAGGTATACAAGCACTCACCAACATATCAAACTACAGCTACTCACACAACGTAATACCCAACATCTGGAAGCATGGAACCATCATTATTCCCAAGCCCAACAAAGACCACACGTTACTTTCCTCACACCGCCCCATCGCACTCCTCTGCACATCCTCCAAAGTCACTGAATGACTGGTATTACAACTAGTTACACCTCACACCCCTCTAGCCCCATCACAACATGGTTTTAAGCCACTACACTCCACAAACACTCTTCTTACAGACCTTACACAAAGAGTTTTTGATGGCATACATTCAACTAGGTCACGACACAGAACACTCCTAGTCACACTAGACTACCATTTGATACAATCCCCCGCTACTACCTCACAAACAAAATTTTCAACACAAACATGCACAATAACACAAAAAGATGGCTGGCAAACTATTTAGCAGCCAGATGTGCACACATAACATTTGCCAGTCAATCTTCAAACATCAGGAACTTCACAAATGGTGTCCCCCAAGGATCTGTTTTGTCCCCTACTCTCTCTAACCTATACATGCATGAAATACCCATACCCCACACACCACAAATACACATAGCCTCCTACACAGACGATATAACACATGTAGACACCAAAACTCAAAGAGCAGCCGAACACATCCTCCAACCTTAACTCAACACACTACACGAATAGTTCACCACAAATAGGCTCAACATAGTCCCAACCAAATCTACAGTGATCTTTTTCATCAACTGGACAGCAGAATATAGTCACATTCCACACCTCACCATAAACAACACTCCCCTACCACACACACAAGCACACACACACACAAAATCCTTGGTGTAACATACAATACAGCAGTATATCGTCACATTCCACACCTCACCATAAACAACACTCCCCTACCACACACACACACACACACACACACAAAATCCTTGGTGTAACATACAATACATCAATGTCAATTAAACAACACATCACAAACATTAAAGATTCTCATAAATTAACACCAAGACTCACTGCCTTGAGGTCACTTGCCCATACAACATTTGGACACATCAAAGAAACCACCACCACAGTATACACACAATACATATGTTCAGTGATGAATTATGCAAGCCCTGCTTGGGCTTCTAACCTCACTAAAACACACTACAATATCCTACAGACCATACAGAATAAGGCTCTAAAAATAATCACAGGCTGCACAGCTACTACACCCATAGACCACCTACACCAAGAAACTAAAGTCTTCAAAGTCAAGAATCATCTAGACTTGAGATATTCTTGCTGCAGCCTGCACAAACCCACACCATCCACTACACTACATGGCAGCACATCCACACACACCAAGGAACATCAAAACAACACCCTGCAAATAATATCATACACAAATACCGTCATCTCTCCCCCTTGCCCGCCTCAGACCAGATTCCAGAAGCATATCCTTACTCAAATCACTTGCCGCTCCATTCAGTCACTAAAAGACAACACACAGCTGCATGCACAACCTCCTGATATCCACCCTTCAGAATCCTATCTCCTCGTGAGGACAGGGTCCACCTGGCCAGGCTGAGATATGGGCATAATCTAGCCCTCTTGATTTATCAGAAAAGGCTGGATGACTCTGTCGCTGATGCCTGTCCCAGATGCAACACAGCACCCCATACTATTAACCCTTTTGCGTACGGTAAATTTTATTAAGCTTTACGGCTCACAATTTTACTCCCCCGCGCGCTCCACTGGCAGCCCGTGGGACGCATATTACACGTATTCTCGCCTCATTTTCGCCACCCAAACCTCAAAATATTGCCCTGAAACCCACATCATCTTATTCGCCGATGTTTGTTCTAGCTGACAAGCAAAAAACAAAAAAATACGAATAAAAGTACATTAGGCCGCCATGAATAAACATTTCGGAACATGCACCTCACTTCCCAACATCGTCGTTTGAATGTTTTTCATCAAACAGAAAATTGTTATTAGAAGTTTTGATAGAGAATTTCATTAGCTTTCAAATGAGGTGTGTCCAGTTGTGATGCGATTTGTAGGTTTTGAGAAAATAGCTAAAAACTAAAAGCCATTAAAAAAAAAAAAAGTTTTTTTCCAGGGACCTCTAGCGCAGAAGTTTTCTCACCCAACTTATGTTTTTATTACATAGTCTTATGTAGAATTTCATGAGCTTTCTCCTGATAACCGGTTTATTTTGATACGCCTCACAGTTCCCGAGTAAATCGCAAAAAACTACAGGGTACTCGCGGCCGCGGTGCACTTTCCTCTTGGGCGGACAAAAACCGTTATAATTCCGCCTATGTAACAAGGACTTTTCATTATATAAATTAAATAGTTGTGTACTGTTTATACGTAGAGTTCACTGATCTTTATCATGGTCCTTACAGGAAATCGATTAGCACAATAGTTATCGAGCAAACGGAGGTCAAAGGTAGAATACTTCCCCGAGCGGTGACAGCAACAAGAAACACTCGCTTCGCATGCCTGTACCTAAAAACTTAGCTTCCCATGCCTTTCCCTTTATATTTCTTTTCAAGTACTGATGTTTACTGTTATATTCGTCCTCATGATGTTGTCAAAACATCAACGCGACTATTACCTGGACCGAAGAGAAGAACATACCTTCAGGTTCACTCTCATTTATTCCTGTCTCACCCATACCTACATATTTTCGCTTGCTAGTGGTTTTATTTTGTTTTATTCAAAGTCTAACTGTAAAATGTACAAGGGTTTCACTTTTTGTATTACTATAAGAATGTCAACATCACCTCTAGTCTTTGTCATAGTTACTGATAATGAAGCTGTACTTTCTGCCCTCCACCTCTCTCTCACTTTTTTTTCCCTCCACCACTCTCTCTCTCTCTCTCTCACTTTTTTCCCTCCACCACTCTCTCTCTCTCTCTCTCTCTCTCTCTCTCTCTCTCTCTCTATACATATATATATACACACACACACACACACAGGTATATATATATATTTTTTCCTCCTTGCCCAAAGGTTGCCCTAAACACATGATACCACGATATACACCCTAAACTATCTCCACGAATACTCGTGGCAAATATCACTCAAAGTTCACAGAAATCATAACTTTTCAGCAAATTTCTGCAAGGTACAGTACCTGTCCACTGATGTCCGTGGTTGCCGGCCGTCTTTTACGCCACCTGTATGTCACACTGGACAATATCCCTCCACAAACAATTGTGACACATATAAATAACATTTCACATACAGCATAAATTTGCAACAAATGTCTTTGCAATGTACATTACCTGTCCACTGACGCTGGCGGTTGGCTTGCGTCCTTACCTCACCTGCACACCTGACACAGAGGTATCGGAAACCTATGCCACACACCCTAAAATATTACTTCATGAATACTCATGGAACATTTCAATCACATTGCACATGAACTCTAAGGTATCTAGATACAGTAAACCTTCCATAAGTCGAACTTTTAGAAGACGGAATCTTTGGTTACCCGAACTCAGGTCGAGACCACGTATGAAAGTAGGCTGAAATGCGAAAGTAGGGAGAGAAATGGCGCCAGGCGGACGCGCCAGGCGGACACGCCAGGCACACACGTGGCGCCAGGCGGACACGCCAGGTGCACACGTGGCGCCAGTCTGCTGCTTGCTTTTGGAGACGGTAGTTGCGCCATTCTTACTGTCATCTAGTGCTGAGCAGTGCTCTCCTTTTGCTTTCTGCCTTGCCATGGAAGGTTCAACGCATAAAAGAAGTGATACTGGCACCTCTAGTCATAAAGGAATCGTTTCGTTTTTGAAGGCTCCAACATGCTTGCATGTGTCGGCCTTGGTCACCTAATGGCGGCTCTCCACGCTGCTCGATCCCTGGCAGCCGCCCTGTTCAGTCCCTTAACCCTTAAGTCACACTTAATGACCTCGTCCCATGTCTTTCTCGGTCTCCCCCTCCCAACCCCTCCCCCAATATTAACACCTCTCACCCTCTGTACCGAATTATCATCCCCCATCCTCTCCACATGTCCAAACCACCTCAGCCTACATCTCCTCATCACAACACCAATACACTCCAGTCCCATCCTACCTCTCAACTCTTCCATCGTAAACCCAGCCCCCCCAGGCCTTGCACACAGGGACGCACTGCACATCCACCTAATCACTGTCATTTCTGTACGTTTAAACCTGCGAATATCCTCTTCCTTTACTGCCCAGGTCTAAAAAAAAAAAAAAAATGTGCATGTGACTTAGTGTAGTGATCATGATTAAAGTTCAGTACTATTATTACTGAAAAGGTTACATTGCAGTCTATTACAGTGATTACATTTAGGTTTAGTTCTTAATACAGAGTGAAATAAATACTGGGTACTGTTTAGAATTAACGTTAAAGTGTGAACTCACCCACCTCCGTCTCCAAAACAAAACAAACTGCTGACGAATCTACTGCCTCTAACGAAAGGTGTTACACTGCAGTCTATTACAGTGATTACATTTAAGTTTAGTTCTTAATATAGAGTGAAATAAATACTGGGTACTGTTTAGAATTTACGTTAAAGTGTGAACTCAACCACCTCCACCACCTCCGACTCCAAAACAAAACAAACTGCCGATGAATCTACTGCCTCTAACGAAAGGTGTTGCACTGCAGTCTATTACAGTGATTACATTTAAGTTTAGTTCTTAATGTAGAGTGAAATAAATACTGAGTACTGTTTAGAATTTACGTTGAAGTGTGAACTCAACCACCTCCACCACCTCCGACTCCAAAACAAAACAAACTGCCGACGAATCTACTGCCTCTAACGAAAGGCAAATTATGTGCACTGAATTCTTTCTTTTTTGTTTTTCTTTATTAATTTATACACTGTATATGCTCCTTTACTTTAGTGTTAAGAAGACAAGTAATAAGCATTATTTTGCAATTTGGGGGGGGGTGAAAATCCACCTCCAACACACGCTGCCGACAGTCTGTACTGCCTCTGTGAATGATTTTCTACCAATTAATCACTTCAGTACTGTGACGTCTATTTTTACTTTATTTACGCTTCCTCCAGCCGATTTTATGGCACTCAGGACTGGACTCACATACTGAAGGGGCTAACAAAGGCTGTACCAACCCCGTGCACTTCCACAGATCCAACCTACACTGATTAAAATTGTCTGGTGGCAGCAAGAACAAAATAAAATACACCCAGCACTGAAGGGGTTAAAGGTATATTAAATGCACTAAATTGTTTTTTGTCATAACTTATTTATTTATATATGCTTCTTTAATTTAGTGTTGAAAGGACAAGTAATAGGTATTGCCTTAGCAATTCTGGGGGGTGAAAATTCAGTAATTTAGCAATTTTGGGGGGTGAAAATTCAGTAATTTAGCAATTTTGGGGGGTGAAAATTCGGTAAGACGGAAAATTCGTTAATTCGAACCAGGGTAGAGCCCCATATAGTTCGGTTTATGAAGGGTTTACTGTATATCTGAGCAAGGTATACTACCCGCTCAGTGACATAGGGGAATAATTAGCAATCTAAGCTCACCTCACGCTAATGTATCGCTAACCTATGCCACACACCCTAAAATAATACTTCTCGAACACTTGTGGAACATTTCAATCACATTGCACATGAACTCTAAGGTATCTAGATATATCTGAGCAAGGTACAGTACCTGCTCAGTGACGTAGGGGAATAATTTGCCACCTTAGCTCACCTCACACTAACGTGTCACAAACCTATGCCACACACCCTAAAAATATTACTTCACGAGCACTCGGGGGGCATTTCAGGTACACTTCACACTAAATAAGATACAAACACATGACTTTTGCACTGATTCCACCCCTACCTCCGTAATTATTCCACACCTGACTTTGGTAAGTGATGATGCAGTTTTGCCTCGAGAGTACAATGCAACTCAATCTATGGCACACACCAAGCACGATCCTGAACACAGGCAGCATGTTTCACGTATTTTCACACTAGTTCATATGCATTTATAACAAAAGTAACAAATTCCATTCCTAAAAACCACCTCTAATACTCCCTTCCCGACTATGGCATAACAGATAACACTTGCCCCTTTCAAGTCAATGACTATTACCGTATGTAAAGGCTCTTACGTCTGTTTTTCCAATAAGCAAGCCACTATATATATTTCACACAAATATACAGTCAAGGCTTCACTTTTTCATACATATATTTACTCACAGCACTCGTCCCTGGGGAGGATTGGGGAGACGGGAGTGGTAGAACCCCGCCACAGTGAACCCTTTATCGCTGGTAGGCCTAACGGCTGATAACGAACATCAGTGCTTCTCTAGTTATATATCTATGTTCCACCAACATAATCACGTCAAAATATGCTCACAAATAATCTATTATAACACTGAGTCTAACAGGGGCATTGCCTCGGCCGGGAGGGGGGAGAATTAGTAGGATTTAAAGGGACACACACTCGCGCAACCTCACGGCTTGGCTGCTGGTCAGGTACTGCTTTGCCTAGCCCCGGACACCCCCCCCTACACCCCTGACAGTATTGCCAATGTCTTGCCTCGGGAGAGACGCGCGGCCGCTAGAACGCACCAAAATTTCACGCAAATTGGCCAAAAACTTTATTTTTGGTTAATTTTTTTTTGTTTTTTCATGCGTTTTGAGGCCATGTGCGTGGGCACAACCCATCACGTGAAACGCACATCGCGGTGCCATGCGCGAAAGGGTTAAACGCATTATGGAATACTGCATTGCACACATCATCTGCGCCAACAACACAAAATACACTCCTTGTGAGCTCTGTGAGAAAGCCCAGTCTCGGCCGTGGCCTTCCTTAGGGACTCGGAGCTGTTCGGCCAGACTGCCTAGGGAACAACTACTACTACTACTACCTATACATGCACGACATACCCACACCCCACAAATACACACAGCTTTCTATGCAGATGACATAACATTTACATGTACACACCAAAATGCAAACACAGATGCACACATCCTTCAACCTTACCTCAACACACTACACAAATGGCTCACCACAAATAGGCTCAAAATAGCCCCAGCAAATCTACAGTGACCCATCTCACAAACTGGACAGCAGAACACAGTCACATTCCATAAACAACACTCCCCTACCACACACACACATACACACACACACACACACATACACACACACACACACAAACACACACACACACACACACACAAACCCAAAATCCTTGGTGTAACATACATCAATGTCATTTAAACAACACATCACAATCATTAAAGATAAATTAACACCAAGACTCAATGCTTAAAGGGCACTTGCCCATACAACATTTGGACACAACAAAAAAAACACCACCACAGTATACAAACAATAAATACGTTCAGTGATGAATTATGCAAGCCCTGCTTGGCTTCTAACCTCACAAAAACACACTACAACACTCTATAGACCATACAGAACAATGCCCTAAAAATAATCACAGGCAGCATAGCTACTACACCTGCAGACCACCTACACCTAGAAACCAAAGTCCTGAAAGTCAAGGATCATCTAGACTTGAGAGGCACCCAAATTCTCGCCGTAGCTCCCACAAACCCACATCATCCACTACATTACATGGCAGCTCATCCACACACACACACCAAGGAATATCAAACCAACACCTAACACACAATATCATACACAAATACCATCATCTCTCCCCCCTCGCCCACTTCAGACCAGCTTCCAAAAGCATATCCATATTCAAATCACTCGCTGCTCCACTCAGTCACTCAAAGACAACACACTGCTGCATGCACGGCCTCCTGATATCCACCCTTCTGAATCCCATCTCCCTCATGAATACGGGGTCCACCAGGCCAGGCTGAGATGTGGGCATCATCCAGCCCTCTTGAGATATTGGAAGAGGCTGGATGGCTCCATCACTGATGCCTGTCCAGGATGCAACACAGCACCCCATACTATTAAGTACATTATGGAAGACTGGACTGCACACAATCACTTGTGCCAACAACACAAAATACACTCCTTGAGAGCTGTGTGGGAAACTCCAGTCTTGGCCGTAGCCTTCCTTAGGGACTTAGGGCTGTTTGGCCAGACTGCCCAGGAAACAACTACTACTACAGTTGATAGTGATGATGAGGAAAAATGGTATGGGTGAATATGATAATAAGAGCAATGGTGGGTGTAATGATATATATGTTACGGTGAGAAGTGAACAAAGGCAGTAGCTGTGCAAGGTAGGTACCAAATGTATTAGTGAGAAAGTTGATTAGCATGATAACACAAACATTCACAAAGACAGGAGGCAAAGCTCAGTTGATGCTAATGATGAAGACATATAGTATTGGTGAATGTGAAAACAGTAATGACATTGGTACAGATAACATGTTTAGGTTTGAGGTAGACAGAGGAAGTGGTTGTGTAAGGCGGGTACTAACTGAGCGACATCACTAGGGTCGATCTCCTCATCACGGTGAGCAAGTACATCGTCATCCTGCTGGGGTAGTGGTTGAGAGTGCCCACCCGGACAGGTTCCTACTAGGCCCAGCTGTATTGGAAAACATTATGCATTACTATTATAATTATACCATCAATTAAATAATGAAGCTAATTCAAATAGCCATTTTTTTTTAAAGGTAAAATATTAAACAATTCAAAACGATACGAATCATATAATATTAAATATGTACAGATTAATAAATTGCCAGGGGGTAAAAAAAAATTAACGTCTACTGTATCAGGCAGCACACTTCTTTACCTGGACTGAAAGGAAGGAAAACATCATCCTCCATTACTGAAGATGAAGATGACTGCAATAATCCCACTGGCAACTTGTTGTTTACCAATATGATGCTGTTTTAACTAAAACAACATAAACATGTACCATAATTTTTACTGGCATTTTTCCTGTATTTGCAATTCCATAACTAAGTTTATATGGAATATGAAAGGCTATGAATTTGATAACCACATGGCATTATATGTCATACTGTACAAATGCCTAAAGAAGTGATGACCCTATTCCCAGTACCTTTCACTCAGAAAAAAACATCTGGGAACTGCCACGGCCTAGTTATATTTTGTTTATTGCAAACCGGAAAGAACAGTATTTACGTAAACAATGCCAAAAATCAATATACAAGTGTTGTTACTGTGTATATCTCATATTACATGACAGGAAACCACAAAATACCATACAAAAGAACATGAAATGCACAACCTGTCACTCAAAGGTTTCAGGGTTAAAATGCGGAGACACTCTCGTACTGCTTGTTTTACATTCTAAATCAATAATAATGTGGGGGAAATGTCACATAAAATGAAATCTATAGTTAAAAGTAATGTTCAAATTACAGGTGTCATTAAATCATGAACATAACAATCTAAAAGTATATTCTTATCCACATTTAAATCTCTATGCAGGATGAAATTCAGGCAGGAAAACAAAAGCCGTACCATACCGTGAGCGCTGTGAGGAAACAGTGGAAAAATAAAAGGCAACAGAGAAGGCTATCCACTGAATTTTGTGAAAACGTGAAATTATTGGAGAACGACCATACTCTTTTACCTTAACCTGGCCCAGACTTTCGTCCTCTTGCAGCTTAACTCACATGGTTCAATTGAGGCAAGACAATACTACGGGTTCACAGTATTTCCAACGTACTTCTTTCAGACGTATAGTATCATAATCTAGTATTTATATATTTTTACAACTCAGCATTCAAGATGGAGATATGGCAATTTTAGACCAAGTAAAGAGGGTAGTCATTTCTGCAGGCGATGAAATTTCAACCTGTAATAGAATGGCGAAGCATGTGTAATGGTTGATGGGCATCTAAGTGAAAGGTTCACGATCAGTGTGGGCGTGCGACAAGGTTGTGTGATGTCCCCATGGTTGTTCAATATACTGTATATATGGATGCGGTAGTGAGAGAAGTAAAAACATGAGTAATGGAGAGGGGGATAGCACTGGTAATAAATGGTGATGGATGGACTATCTCAAATTTGTTGTATGCTGATGATGCAGTACTACTGTACTTGCAAATACCGGACAAGAACTTGGTAGACTAGTGAAGAGTTTTGCTGATGTCTGTGAGTGTCATGCATTAAGAGTAAATATAGAAAACAGTAAAGTGATGGTTACTGAGGATGAAGGTGACTCCTTGAGCAATGTTATAGCGAATGGAGAGGGGCTGGAATTGGTGAGACAGAAAAGAGAGGAAAATGTGCAAAAGAAGTGGAAAGTAGAGTGACACAAAGAAGAAAAGTAGCTGGTGCAATGAAGGCCTTGATAAGACACAAAGGCTTGAGTGTTGCAGCTCCACGAGGCTTACATGAAGGAGTGTTAGTGCCAACTTTAACATACGGATGTGAGACTATGGTGTGGCATGAAAATGAAGTCAGGAGTGACAGTAGTGGAGATGGGACTGCTGAGGAATGTATGTGGAGTACAGAGGGTGGATAGGATACAAAATAATGTGATTCATGAAAGATGTGGAGCGAGGAAGTCGGTGGACACCAAAATCGAAGAGAGTGTACTGAGATGGTATGGTCATGTGGAGGGAATAGATAACAACAGAGTGATGAAAAAGGCATGCCTGAGCGAATCTGAAGGAGGAAGGAGCCGTGGTAGGCCAAGGACAAGATGGAGAGATATGGTGGATAAGTGTATGAGGAAGAGTGGTGTGGAAGTCGGTGAGGATAGGGAACTGACAAGAGATTGACCTGGCTGGATGAATGTTGTGAAGAGAAGTGCATGATCAGGGATTTGGCACCCCTTTTTAATGTGGCAGCGTCCGGACTGACTCTATTGGATACGTTTATGTGAAGTTACAAAATGTGGTGAATGTCTTTGGCGTATCTGATAGAGCCAGGATTCCATGGGCTTGAATGGTGAGTGAATGGAAGCGTGGCCCATTGGACTGGGCAAATTTGGGCTGTCTGGACACTGCTACTTCTCACCCTGCCCTAGGGCGGGAAAGGAGGTCCGGATGATGATGATGATGATGATGATGATGATGATGATGATGATGAATGACTACTGTGTGAGTTATACTTACTGCATACATGTGTTTAATCCTTTATAACACTCAGGCAAAATGACAAGGCTAGGGGCCAAGGGCATGACTTCTGTGGTGGCCATCCCATCATCATCATCATCTTCATTTTTCGACCTTTTGTTCTCATGTTCAAACTGGGGTTGGAAGTGCGATGGCTTTTCTCCACTGCTTCCTATCCTGGATTAAATCTTCTTCAATACCCAGTCTTCCCACATCTTGCATTACAACACTTTTCCAGGTCTTCTTAGGTCTTCCTGGTGGTCGACGTCCCACCACTTCCAGTTCCTCAGCTATTCTCACACACTTCCCTTCCTTACTCCTCCTCACGTGCCCAAACCATCTAAGCAGCTTCTGCCTCAAGATGATATCGAAATCCTTCACCCCGCATCTTCTGGCTACCCCCTCACTCAAAACTCTGTCCTCCCATCTCACTCCTGCCATGTATCTTAACATTCTACGATCAGTACTCCTCAGAACATTCGTCAGTCTATCTGTCAAAGCCCATGTTTCAGCACCATATACCTATACTGATCTAATGAAGGCCTCATATATTTTACTTCTGTGTCTCAGTGGAATGTGTTTGCTGACCAGTAGGCTAACTAGTTCCTTCCACTTTAGCCATGCTGATGCCACTCTTGTTCTAACTGATCTCTCCACCCCTGCTTCACAGTTCAATACAACTCCTAGACAGCAAAACTGCTGCACTTCCTGTACTGTGCCCTCATTCACCTCTAGCGCATCCTCTGCTTCATCTCCCTCCGCCTCTCTTCTTATGCAGGCTGGGCAGCGAAAATTTTGCACTCCTCTCACATTCTGCAGACCTGAACACCTTCTATGGCACCACTTATTACACTCTGTGCACAACACTGAGTTCACTCCTACTCCTCTGCCACAGCATCCACATGGCCATTTTCCTAAATGAATTCTTTCTACTGATTTCTTGTCTGTCACCATTAACTTTGTCTTATCCATATTTATTTTCTTTCCCCTCTTTTCCATTCCCTTTTTCCATCTATTAAACATTTCCACCACTTCTTCCTTAGTCTCCGCTGTCAGCACTAGGTCAACGGCATACAGCAATTCCCATGGGCCTTCCCCCCCTACATTCCCGTGTTGCTTCCTCCATTACTACATTAAACAGCAATGGACTCAGTGCTGAACCTTGATGTACCCCAACTCCTATTCCAAAATTTCCTGATGTTCCTGCTGTTGTCTTGACTTTTGATCTTGTATCAATATAGAGAGATGACAGCTGCAATGAGTCTCTCAGGCACATTCTGTCTTCTCAAGGCCCACTCTATAACTCTCCTTGGTACTCTACCAAAAGCTTTTCCCAGGTCCACAAACAAGCATTTCCTCCTCTGTTAAAACTTTTCCTGCAACTGTCTCATGATGAATATTGCATCCAATGTGGATTTACCTGCACAAAATTCAACCTGTCAGTTATCTATCTATCTTCACTATCTGCTTCAGCCCTCCTTCCAGCACCTTTCTGAATATGTTCATTCCATGCTCCAACAGTCTGACCCCACCATTTAGAATGGTCCCCATAAGGTATGTTATTTCCAAAGCGTGAAATTTCTTGAGAGAAAAGTCTTGTACTGCCTGAATTCTCATGTATTAAGCAAATGGGCTGTATAAACATATAAAAACTTGCGCCCCTTGCAACCAGCTGTGGCCTTCTCGACCCATCGGAAAATGCAAATTTCTGGCTGAAATTTGCAAACTGGATGATAGTTGAGGTGCTATCAAAATTCAAGCTATCCAAATTTTATTGCACAAAATTTGAGAACCTACTGTGTGTGCAAAGATCTTTAACCTGGAGTGACTCCAAAGCTCAAAGCTACTGGAATGAGTTACCAGGTAAGAACACAGCACCAAGACAGTGAACAGATCGATATTCTGAGTAACTTACTTAAAGTGTTAGGTTGCCCCTTAAATCCAAGTCAAGATTTTCCTCGGACAATAAAAAGGCTCTGCTGTCAAGATCACTGTGTTAACCAATTCTCTACACTGATCAAAAATGATCCCATCACCCCCAACCATGAATATAGGACAGTTAAATGTACTGTAATACAGTATGTATGGACATACCCTTTACGTATAGTTGGGCAATGGATATTATTACAGCAGAAATTATTAGTGTACTGTTCCATTTAATTCACTCAGTCACAGATTTTTTACACGAACTGAAAAGAAAAACCAGTTAAGAATGATCACTACATTTCACAGTACATATTACACAAGATTTTCTTACATGTGGTATTTGTTCATGGCTGTTGGGCTGACTCATGCCCCCCTCAGGCAGGTGTCTCTGGAAGTACATCTGAAGGTTGGCTCCCCCATCCGAGGCTCGCCGCCCAAGCCCCCCTGCCAGTACGTCACATCATTACACACTTATCCTATAACAATGCTATCTTCCTGTATAAATGATGCACTTTGCATTGAAAGGTGACAAACATATCATCATGCAAAAATTAGAAATATGACATGCACCACTACTGTCATCCTTGCTCTACACAATGGCAGTGAATGAGTGTACCTTACTCAGCTGGAAATGTGGAAGTCTTAAGAAACTTGAATGCACACTGCATTAGGAGATGGCAGGGTGTGAGACTTGGCTTGACATTAACCCCTTCAGTCTGATGATGCCCTTTACAATTCATTTTGTTGCTACCAAATTTCATTCCACTTACAGACAGTGTCAGGACAGGGATGGGAGCAAGGTTTTATGCAATCCCTCCAATTCAAAATGTCTGTCTTGAAGTGAATAAATCAGTCTGAAGACAGCAAGAATAA
>JAGKTI010008032.1:22254-34868 GCA_018397915.1 Birgus latro | reverse complement strand
GGTAATGGTGGTAGTTGGTGGTGGTAATGGTGGTAGTTGGTGGTGGTGGTAATGGTGGTAGCTTGTGGTGGTGGTGGTAATGGTGGTAGCTGGTGATGGTGATTGTGGTGGTTAAAAGTGGTAAATATAGTGGTTGGTGGTGGTAACTGCGGTGGTAAAATCTTGTTTGAGATCTGGCATTTGCAGCCATTAATACTGGTGCAATCATTATCATCATCCTAAAACGTGTGTGTGTGTGTAATTCACCGGGTCGGTCAGGATCACTTGATGGTCATGATCGTCAGCTTTTACCCTCCTGGAAGGGAGCTGAGGGCTCATATAGTCCAATCTAAGGGCACACACCCATTCCCTTCTCAAGGGGGACAGTAACCACCCACTTTGTCAGTGAAACTTTTCGCAACCTGAGCGAGGCGCGAACTCCCATCTACCAGATGGCATGCAAGAACGTTACCACTGAGCCAGCGAGCGGTGTGTGTGTGTGTGTAAATATGTCAGACTATCGACTGCCCTAGAGAGCCAGAGAGACTGGACGAACGAGAGGGGAAGGAAGGAGGGGTTGAAGGGGAAGCAGGAGGAGGGAGGAGGGAAACGGGCATGGAGGGGAGGTAGGAGGTAAGGGGGGGGGAAGAGGGATGGAAGGGGAGGGAGGAGGTTAGGGGAAATGGAGGAAGCGTGCTTTTCAAGGAGGAATGGAGGGAAGGAGAAAGACAAGAGGTGGAAGGACAAGGAGGGGAAAGGATGAAAAGGGAAAAAAGGAGAGGAGGGGGGTGGAGGAAAAGGGGAGAGGAAGAAGGGATGTGAAGGGAGAGAGATGGTGGACAAATTAGTTAGTGGAGAGGGGGAGGGAGGGAGGGAACGAACGAATAGAAGGAAAGAATTTGGAGGGAGGTGGCATAAGGAATTCGCCGGCTTGTGGTCAGTCTGGCTTGAAACTTGACTTGTGAAAGTTGTCTACGATTTTGGTAAGATTTTTTTTTTTTAATTCATTTGCTTTTTGAAGATAATGATCGCAGTTTGCACTATTAACACTTCTGAGTTGTTTTAAAGCCTACCCAGACAATTGAAATCAATATAGCTGACAACAGAGGGGCAACAGAGCTGTGTGTGGTCTGTGTGGCGGTGGGTCTGTGTGTCTGTGTGTGGTGTTTGGGGAGGGGGTTTGTGTGTGGAGTTTGGGGAAGAGGTGTGTGTGTGTGTGGAGTTTGGAGAAGAGGTGTGTGTGTGTGTGGCGTTTGGGGAGGAGGTTTGTGTGTGTGTGTGTGTGTGTGGAGTTTGGGGAGTAGGTTTGTGTGTGTGTGTGTGTGTGTGTTACCTACCCAATGAGTCAAGTTCGCACTCTCACGTGTATTAAACAATTTTTATCATACTTATCCTTAAATTTATTCATTCGGAAATGCATTCCACTGACCAAAAGGACATTTCTTTACCAAACGGGCTCGGCCTTTCCATGTTTTCTATTGAAATGAGTCTTTCACAGGTTTCTTATTATTCCTGGATTACCACAGCTACTGGCCATCTTTATAACTTACCTCTGAAAGCTAGAAATGAGGATTTAGAATCCGTAAATATTCCGCCGACGTCTGCCAGTATCCGGTCATTGCCATTACTGTAAAGGCAAATCCTAAAAATTTTCTATTGGAAGATGGATACGGGTAATTACCAAACTATCTGCAATTAGGTTAAAATATACCTTTGCATTCATCTACATTTTAAATCAGTCTTTCACGTTTTAGCTC
Organism: Birgus latro; assembly: GCA_018397915.1. Lineage (NCBI taxonomy): Eukaryota > Metazoa > Arthropoda > Malacostraca > Decapoda > Coenobitidae > Birgus > Birgus latro. The sequence continues at coordinate 33,132 of JAGKTI010008032.1, read as the reverse complement.
TGAATCCTTATTCCTATATTAATGGTTAAATTAAACATATTTTGTGTGAATTTCAGATAATTAGATGTATTAACCTATATGTTGATAAAAATAATATTTTCCAATTAAAAGTGCCGATTCGGAAAATGATTGCCGATTCGGTAATTCGTCGCACCCGAAAGTGAAGACGCCGAAGACCCATTTGGGTAATCATGTTTTGACTGAGGTTGGGTTGTGGAAGGTTCTTTCGTTTAAATATTTCTCCCTCATATAGAGGGAGTCGGGCCCTCAATTAGCCCGGTTTTGAAAGGGATATACTGTAGTGTTGTGCAATATCAATGGCGGGATTGTCAGCAGTGAGCCGTTTTGCTTTGCGACGATCCCTTTCTGCATATTTGACACAAACATGCAAACGTGTAACAAGAGGAATAACATTTACTGCTGGTAAGTGCATATATGTTGTGTATTAGCTTGGGTAAACACTTGACAAGTGGCTACGACTGTGCATACAGTGAGTGTGTGTGTGTTCTTACCTAACTTTAACAGGAATGAGTGAAGCTCGTACTATCCCGTGTATTAAATCACTTTTATCATGCATATCTAAGTTTATGAATTTTTTGGCACAGTGTTTTATTCAGTAGTGCATTCCACTGATCAATTGCCCCCTTTGGGAAACTGAATTTCCCTATGTGTGTGTGTGTGTGTGTGTGTGTGTGTTGAACCGTTTTGAAGGGTAACTAAGTTTAACCAGACCAGGGTTGGCAGAGGTTTAGTGCCCCTCTCTGTAAAATCGATATCCCAAAGTCAAACAGCCATCCCTTATGGGATTATGGCATTTGGCCACAGATGGATGAACCCCAGTAGGGCAGATATCACATAACTTCTATCTGTTTATTGCCAGACGTCTTAATCACATAAGGGGTGGCTACTAACAAATTGTTCTATGTCATCCAGTCCCCCCATTTCACTGCCCAGCTCCCAGCTCACACCCCCCTCTCTCATATACCTCTCCATTCCATCGCTCCATCTCATCCTTGGCCTTCCCCTCCACCTCACTCACATTCGCTCGTTAGTGTCTCACTGTCCATCCTTTCCACATGGCCAAACACCTCAGTGTATTTCTCCTATTCTTTCTGTCACATCCACATCCACACCACAATGCTCCCTCACTTCTTCATTTGTCAGTCTCTCTCTCCATGTAACTCCACATGCCCCTCTCAGATACTGTAACTCATTTCCACAGCTGTCACTCTTGACATGAGTTCTTCCAACAGGGTCCAAGCTTCACTTCCATACGTTATAGTTGGTATCATAATACTGTCATGCAGTGCCTTTTTTTTTTTTTTTTTCTCTCTCTCTCTCTGTCTTCCTTGTTTCTTATCACTGCTTTCAAAGAACCAGCATCCTTTCTTCCTTGCTGTACGTTTTCAGGCACTTCACCTGTAATAATTGAACTGAAACTTATCAGATTAATGGTCCAAAAACAAGTTTGTAGCTAACCTAAACCCCCAGACAGCTTTAAAACAAGCTAAACTAAACCTAAAAGCAGTTTATAACTCACCCAAACCCATACTCTGAAAATCATCAAAAATATCTGGGAAAAATAAAACTTTAGTAAACTGTTCCTCAAAATGACAATGTGCACCCCACCTATGACAAAACACATTAATCAGAGTTAAAAACAGTTTATAAATCAACCTCAAAATAAAATTTAAGTCTGAAATATCATCAAAATTGGTTAAAAAATAAAAAAATCATTGTACAGTACTTGGGTTTAGCCATTGTTCGGCAGGGTAGGGTGGTACAGTATTTCCACCTCCATCACTAATCACATCTAGGGGTACTGTATCTCAGAGTCTACCTGAATATGATTTTCCCTTGGAGTTGTTTGTGATTTGTTAGATTTTTACCTTCACTTCTTTTGGAAATGACCAGTTTTTGAGATACATGTATCGTATGCCAGCCCACCCCAAAATTAGCACCACCTGATAAATTACAAGCCACTTTAAGCATTAATCTACACTTACACCACTTAACCTAACATAGACCCCACACAGATTAATCCTAACCAAAGTAGATTCCAACCTTACCTTAGTTATAGGCCTCACATTCCTTAAAAAAAATGGGGGTGGGTGGGGGGCAAAACTGAGTTGCCAAGCAGCAAGCAATTGGCTAGAGTCAGTCACATGACTCTCATCCTGGCCACCAACTTGCTAGATTTAAAAATGTTGTATCTCTATTATTATTGTTTTTTGATGGAATTTCATAGAAGAAAAAGTGTTTGCCAAAATAACCAAATCAGTTCCCGGTACGGGCTGAAACAAGAGTAATACCCCACTATAACGGCAATATTCTCTTCAACTTATGAAGACTCACGTGGGAAAACATAAAAAATTAAGTCTTTTAGTCTGTTTGGTCAGATGTCTTAATCCGAAAAGAAGTGGCTGTAAACAGTTTGCCTCCATGCCATTCAGTTCTCTGCCATCAGGCTGCTGTCACTCCAGTTTACACCCAGAGTTAAGTTTGGCTGAGGGTAAGATTCATTTTGAGTTTCTCCACATTCAGTTCATTTTTTTTTTCTATGCTACACCTGTGTTTACTGTACTTACATACTGTACTCCTGTATACAGTAACTTTCCATGGTCTTGGATACTAATTACACTAGAGAAAATCTTGTCCATTGTGAGGAGTTACCATACCAGTGTCAAGTCTGAAGGATGCTAAAGGTAGGTGTGAGGATATTTCTTATGACTACCATTAGGTTATTCGGTATATGGTTAAGTTTGGTTTGGGAGATATGTATCTCCATTATCTTTCCATTCAGAAGGATGCCCAAGCCAAGTCCAAAGGATACCAAAGTATGGCCCTTAAAAGCCAAGTTTAGGTCCAAAGGATACCAAGGGTTGGTCTAGACTCTAGAGGATGTCATTATCTGTTTATAATTGCATTATTTAGAGTCAGACAGAAATACAGTATTTCCTGAAAAAATTTGTGGTTGTCCAAGGAAATACGGTTAGCTTTGAACAAAATGCAGAAAGAATTTAGCTTACGTTATTAAGTATACCACAGGGATTAGATTTTAGTCTCCCTTCCCTCTCCTCAGTCATGTATGCATCCCTTGATGTGATATATGGAATGTGTGGAATATGTAGGGGATGCTGGATTTAACAAGCTTGATTGTAAAGGTTACGGTATGTATAAAGCTTTTTCACACAATACCCGATAAGAGAAAGTGTACAAAGGTGAAATACTGAAGGAAGCAATGTGTCATTTTCTCTTCTGGCTATGCTATCCTTCGTAGAAGGTGCTGACAAATTGACGGTGGTCTCAAGCAGCAATTTCCCTTCCTCCCCATAGACCCAAATCCCTGTTCTTTTTGAGAAATTATGAAAGTGCCTGTCATTGGATCCAGTCTAAGCACTGTATATAACTTAAGTGACTACCCTTCCCTTACAGCTCACCTTTCACAGGGATGTGAGTACAGTTAGTGCATTGAGAATAGCTATGCTGATGGTGAGATGCTTCATCCAACCTCGTTGGGTCTTAAGTAATTGGCAGAGTGTAGCATTTTACGTATGACAGTAGACATGTAATATCATTACTCGGTCTCCCCCCTCCACCTCACTCACGTACACTCATCTAGTCAATCTCTCATCCTTCATTCTCTCCACATACCCAAACCATCTCGGGGTATTTCTCCTAACACTTTCAGTCACATCCACATCAACACCACAATGTGCCTTCCCTCCCTCATTTGTCTGTAACTCCATATGCTTCTTTCAAGTAAATTTCCACTGCTCTCACTCTTGACTTATGTCCTTCCAGCAAAGGAAAAAGTTATCTTTGCTTGTGCAAAAACCTTTATGTTTTGCAATAATACTGTATGGCTATTTCATAAACAGTTTTGTACATATAATATTCTGGACAGGTGCTCATGCAGCAAATTCAGATGATTGCCTAAAACTTACACCTCAAGACTGGAAGAAAAAGCTGACACCAGAGCAGTATTATGTAACCCGTCAGAGAGGCACAGAGCCCGTGAGTATGGTTGTTTTATTTTTTGTAACTTTTTTTTAATAATGCATTGGGAATGTACAATAAATGATAGCAAACAGGCTACTCAAGATAATTAGCAGTAACTGTTGATTTTGTATAATGAGGTGCTAATGAGCTGAGTTGATTATGCTTGATTGTTAATCATTGCCATCCTGACCCATTTTCTGACCTATAAATGGGGTTAGGTATGATCAAACAAAGTCAGAAAAATAAAAAAAAAATAACGAACCATTAACAGTATTCTCGCTGAAACAGTCCATAAAGTCATTCACATGACATTTACCAGTAAGCCCCAAATCTGGCTCCACCTTATACCCCAGTCCATCTGCTGTACTGTACTCATATTTTCTGTATTTTTATTTATAGATGCAGCTCACATCCACTTGCCAGATAGTCAGCTCATTGGCTAGTAAGTTAAAAATAAATAAATAAATAAGTAAACAGTACTTCATTGTATGGGAGTTTGAGAGTTATTATTACCTCTCTAGCAAAATCTGCTTCCAAGAGATTAAGAGTGCTAGGCCAACTTTGTGCATTCTTTGCCTTTACCCCTGCAGAGCTTTTGACTTTATAAAGGGGTTTTATTCACCCCTGTGTGGAGTACAGCTTTCATGTGTGAGGACTCCCCACATACAGTTCTTCTCAGCTGGGTGAAGTTAAAAGCTTTTCATTTTATTATCTCTCCTCCTCTTACAGACTTCTTTCAACCCATCTCTCTGTGCTGCAGTGTTATTCGTTATCTCTTTTCTGTCACATCATTGGTCACTTCATCTGAACTATCTGCTTGCATCCCTTCTCCATTATGGTGGGTGCTTAACACCTGTTTGGCAGCTAACTCAGTCATTCTGTCCAGCTCTCAAATGCAAGATTTAACTGATACTTCCAGTCCTTCATGTATGCAACAGGTCAACTATCTTTCTCTTTTTTTATTTCCTTTTGCCTGTGATCTGTAGTCTTTTAAGTCCAATATATTCAGACATCTTGAAATGAATACATCTTGAATTTGGCTTGGGGAGGAGGGGACAATTTTCCAGTATTCTAGCATTTGGTTCCTTCTTCCTTGGAGATGTAAAATTTAAAAAAGAAACAAATGAAGGCTTTGACAATGCATGCATGTGTAAGCCATTTATGCATCTTTTGATGGGAATAACTGATTTTAAATGCCATGTAGCTCCAGTACCATCACTGCTACATCAGCAAGTGGTGTGTTCAAGTTCTTTATTAATGGCCATGTGTCCCTACTGTTGCTGACACTTACCTGGGACCTTGGGTTTGAATTTGTTATTTTTGTTCTCCTAGCCCAAGTTCCATTCAAGGTGATTGAATCCAGCATATTCCACAGACTAGATATTAGTTGTGTAAAAGAGATATACAGTATACAGTGTGTAAAGTATTCTGGTCCTAGACTTTGTGTAAATGTGGTTGAGTTCCCAACCTGATAACTTTGTGCAGTGTCAGCCACTGGGATTTTGACCACCCATTACGTCCATAGTGGCACCATCCAGGGATCGTGGTGGTGTGGTGGACAGAGGCATGTTGTTGGAGACAAGATTGGTCAAGACCCTTGTGTCATATGCAGGAATACACATGGCACAGTAATTACTTCATCCCATATGCTGTTTTTATGATGGGTGGACATATATGAGATACTGTGGTGTGAAAGGTATATTACAAAGTTTAGAGATGAACGAGATATATAGAGAGAAGATTGTGTTGTCCAACCAAGGTTGAAAGAGATTGCTGTAGATGTGGCTCTGGAATGTACTGATGGGCACTGGTACCTGCACTTGAGTATCATGCCAAGTGTAGGCATTAGCACATATGCTGGCTCAGTTGTGAGAGTCAGAAGAGGTTGAAAGAAATACAGTATAGAGAGCTGTTGCCGTTATGAACTGTGAAGGAATGCTTTCTCTTTATGAAAGGGATTTTTTTTTCTTTTTTTTTTTGCTTCATGTATGAGAAGTGTAATGCTGTATGGTTGTGAAACTTAGACAGTAAGGGATGATGGTATCTGTAAACGCAAACATGCTGTACTAATATGAGACTGGCAATATGTATATGGAATGGCATACTTTAGGACAGAAAATTGTTTGGACAGTTAAAGGAACATGCAGTAGTGGGTGTGTCAGTGAGTTGGTGGACACAGATAAGCTAAATTTGTTTGAATATTTGGAAAGAATGTGACAGAGTTACTGAATAAAGCATCACACCAGTCTGAACTGGGAAGAGGGAGTTCCTGCAAGCAAACCAAGTAAAGTGAGACAAGGTCCAAAGCAGGGATCTTGGAATCGGGTATTGTCTGGCCAAGCAGACCCATCAACCACAGGCATGCAGCTGCTCCTGCAGGGCCATCCCTTTCACTGAACCAATGTTCCTTTGCAGTTGACAGTGCCTTGTTGCAGTGAGGTGTAGGGAAAAATGTGAAGCTTTGGTTCGTGGATGGATACCACATTTGTGTCTTTCCACCCAGTTGACAGGGGCACCATAGTAGGTTTCACTTCACCCAGCATAGAAATGGCTTCATGGATTACAAGAAACCATTAGACCTGTCACTCATTTTAGAGCCACCTAAAGACAGAAAAAGAAGTAACAATAGGCAGCAGGAAAGAAACAAAGTAGGAAGAGGAGGACAGACACAAAAATAAAATGATAAGGGTGAAAAGAAGAAGTAGGCAGCACTAAATCAGGTGAGTGGATGATGGTTGCCACCACCTACTTCCACTTTGGCATGTAAGGAAAGTACTTCACCACACCAACGGTGTTTGATGGTTGCAACCTGGTACAAGCATTGTTACTGGTGGTTTCTGAGAGTGCTAACACCACTATGCTATAGAAAGGAGGAGAGGGGGAGGGAATAATAGTGTGAGATGATTCATAAATGGATGTTGCATAGATCAGTTGAACCTGGGGTTGCAGCAAAAGCAGCACCATAGACCAGACAGCATATGATTTTTTTGTTTCTGTTTTCATATGCTGTGTTATTATAAAAACTGGGAAACTGCTTTAAGTGATAAAATATAAAAGAAGAGTTAGGGGTAAGTCCCACTTTAGAATTGTTTAAAAATTTACTCCTTTTAACAAATGCTTGTAATTGCAAATCTCCAATATTTATTAAGTCATGAAGATTATGCTTCAATTTTACAGGCATTTAGTGGGTCATACTATAACCACTATGAAGATGGGATCTACCAGTGTGTATGCTGTGGTTCAGATTTGTTTAGGTAGGTAAATTTTAATATGTAGCATGATGTTTATATTAGTATTTCAGAGTTACAGTCATACATTTAACATCACTTTTTACTGCCACATTTTTAAGTTTGCAAAGTCTATAAAACTGTGACTGCAGCACTTTGACTTCATTTTATCAGACATTGTCTCTTTCAGATACCTCATACTTACCAGAAGTTAGGTTCAGTCCGGTTTCAGTGAAAAAGTTCAGGTTAACTTGTGCATAGCTGCACTATTGATGTCTTTCTTTATAAGGCCACTTCATTAATATGCCTATTATCTTTCTGTACTATTTCCTTAATTAGATGTTGTGTACAGTAAGCTAAGTATGTACCTGGTAACCAGTCTCTTAGTCATAGTATTAGACTAGCAGGGGTACCCGGTGTTGCCGTTCCAAAAAAAGCGAACACTCTAATCCTATTTGTTCTAGTTCAATCTTTCTACTCCAGAAAGACCATGTACCTCTAATGCTTTTCAAGAGGGATTATAAGAGGTCGTGGGTCAACCTCACATAACTTGTAGGTCATGTGAGTCTCCATGCCAAAAATTAAGCTGCAGGGGTACCTGGCATTGCCCAGGCCAAAAAGGTGAACACTCTGCTGTTGACCTCAGATGACCCAGATCTGAATTTTGACCCCTCTAAAACCATCCTTGGGTCACCCTGATTCAGAATATACAGTATATGGGTCTGGGGGTCTCTGGCCCTTGGTTTGGGTGTGATTGAAAGACAAACAAACAACATGGCTCTTTTATGTACAGTATATAGATGGTATGTTCATAGTAGGTTGGGTAGTTAAATTGAGGAGCCACAATTAATTTTTTCCCTTTCCATATTCCCATGCAGTTGTTATTTAACTGAATCAAGGATCTGTTGTACAACACTTTAAGGAGAGCAGATATTTGCATAATATAAGAAAATTTATTACTGGCTAATTATTAATATTACACACTGAAATTGCGTGTTGGAATATGTATATTATCATGTATATTGTATTTATATTTATTCAGAGATGCATTTCACATAAACATGTCAGAGACTTATTCTGTTTAGCAGTGTATAGTTGGGATGCCAAATGCTTGTGTAGTGTTTTCCCATACAATTTTTTCATAGTCAATAAACCATTTTTTTCTTCCATTTAGAAGGTCATGGAGACATCTTTGACAGGTGTCTCATCCTTCCAAGACAACTTTTCCTCCCCATTGATAGCTTGAGCACATTTAGTGTATCATGATTGATGGTTTGGGAGGGGTTGTGGACAAACAGAGTCTAGCTGAGCAGGTATGTACTCAACTTACTGGACTGTGTCACTGGTGCAAAATTTTGTAAATTCTAGGGAGTGTTCCTATTCAGTTTTTTGTTAAGACAGTGGGGTTGTAGCACCTTTCTCTTCAACTTTGACTGTGTTATTACAAAATCTCTCTATTGTATGGCATTTGCTAATGCAAAGAAAATGTTCAGTTCCCACCTTTCTAAAAGGGATCTCCATGACCTTACAACACACAGCCATAGTATACCTCTAGCCTCACCTGTAAATGACAGATGAATACTCATGACATTAACCCTTTATCAGTTATGTTCAGATCATTAACCCCCTGTCCAACAGGGTCTCCAACTGAATTTAAATTGTCTGGCAATAAGCATAACATACCAATAGTACATAAGTGATGTCCATCATGACAGAATCAATAATTTTATAACTTTATAAGGCAGAAGTGTTCTGAATCAAAGTCATCTTTGGTAGTACAGTAGCTTGAATAGAATACATCATGCCCTACAGTGGGATAAATATGATCTTAAACTCACATGGCATATAATGGTGGCATAAAATATTTATATTTATATCAGTGGCATGTCATTTCATTAGAGTGTTTCTTTTGTGTGTTTGTGCCTATGGAACTTGTGCTTTAGTGGTAAAAATGTAAGGGGAAAAAAAATGTTGTTATCCATTAAGAAATTTTATGATATTTGCCACTACAATATTTCATTCACTTCACATTCATCTGACAACATACTCATGCCAAGTTTCTGTCCACCTCTCTAAAAAGGAGTTATCCAGTGGACTGTCCTTCATGTATGCTGCAGGTCAGCTGTGGAACTTCATTTCTTTGTCCATTTTTTTTGTCCTACTACACATGACCTCCATTATTTTAAACACAGTGTTTGCAGATCCTGAATTTATTTTTTTTTACTCCCCCCCCCCAAGCATCCAGTTTCTCTTTCTTTCTTCTTTGTGTAAGAAAGAAAAAATGCAGTAACGCATCACCATTTTTTTTTTTAACTCTGAGGTTGGAGAAACCATTGTTAGTGAATATAACTACAGTATGAATGAGAAGAATAGGGTTTATTGAAGTGCAGCCTTCAAAATAAGTGGTTACAGTTAAAGAAAGCAGTACAGTTATTGCACGTATTATCCCTTAAGTACACAGACAGACTACACCGTCTGTGCTGTAGTTTAAAAAGAAATCCATCCATCCATCATCCAGTCCCATGTCATCCCATAGAGGAGCATAGGAACCCGGGGCTAGGCAAGTTGGTCCTGACATTTAAGATGAGAGTGACCAGCCTCACTTATCCCTGAGTGGTATTACATGATCAATAAACCCCAGCTACCCCTTGGATATAAACCTACACAGGCTCAATCTTATTGGAGCACCTTCACTTACCCACTAAACCACCAGGTGCCATAATTTGTTTATATGGTTACTAGTGTACAGGAAACCATTTGGCTGGTCACTCAGTATAGTCACCCATAGGCAGAAGGAAGAGGGAAGAAAGACAGAAGAGGGAGTGTAAAAAAATAAATAAAAAATAACCACATCCATTATATTAGTGAATAACAGTAAAAAATTAATAAAGGGAAATGGAGCTCAGAAAATTTCAGCTGTTGTGGTGTAGATAATATATTGAATACCATTATACCTAAATTACTTTCCTCAAGTTCAGGTAAATAAACTTTGTGTTTTATAGAATGAAGTAATTGAACAACCATTCAGTTAAATAAATTATTGAACAACAGGAGAAGCTGAATAGGAAAAAGAGTAAGGCTTAGTGTAAAATCCAGTGTTATACAATTACAGTACATTTATTTTTCTTGAATTCACAGGGAAACTTCCCATTTCACAGAATAATGTGAAAGTAAATAAATAAATAAAATCAGTTCACTGTTAGAAAGTGCAGTACTGTATTTTTATATACAGTATGTTAGAGCAATGGAAGAAGTTAACTTGAGCGAATGATGTTTACTCAGACTGACGACCTGTTGATACTTGAAATTTATACTGTGCTTTGATAAATGGTGTACAAATAGTAAACTGTGGGTAGATGAAAACTGTGATTGGAGAGGGATTACTGTAAGTAGTATATATATACTGTAGCTGTGGTAGTTCAGGATAGTGTACAGAAAGTAAAAGTTAAGAACTAACCTGCAACTTTCCTCAGCTGCTATGTATATAATTATCATTGCTGAAGTACTCCAAAAAAACTGACCTGCAGCTTTCCTCATCTGCTATGTATATAATTATCATTGTTGCAGTACTTTAAAAAGTTACTTCAGCATTTTTATTGTACCCATACTTTTCTCTCTCTCTCTCTCTCTCTCTCTCTCTCTCTCCCTC
>JAGKTI010008032.1:0-11656 GCA_018397915.1 Birgus latro | reverse complement strand
TATATATGACACTGGAAAAAATGGTGTTACAACTGGAACATAATACTGAAAAGATAGGCTGCTCTAGTTTTACCGTAAAGTTAATGACATTTTGAGATATACACCTTGCTGATTATTATGTCATAATTTGCACTGTACTGTGCCGTAGCTCTGCACTATGGTAAATTTGTACTATGTAATTAAGAATTCATACTAATTAGAAGCATACTGGTAATGCACCAGTTCATTTCTGAAACAACATTGGCCTGGTGTTTGTATGATGTTATGCTTAGCACAGGCAGGATCATTAGGCTAGGCTGCATGTCAAGATGACAAAGTGGATTTAGTTTTGAGAGGCTTTAGCCAGTGTTAGCACTATGTTGTCAGCAAGTGAAGTTAAAAAAGGAAGCATTATATTATAAATACTTGCTCTTGGCATTGGCGATAGATAGATAGACTTGCTCTCTTCATGGCATTCATCAGTATTAACATGCTGGTATATGACTTGTGAATAGTTCATGTTTTCAACGTTTTAACCTCTCCACTCAGATGACATTTATTTGTTTGTTTGTTTTCTGCAGTTTTGCTGTCTCCAGAGTTATTATCCAGTCATGATTCTGGAAGCTAGTTGTAGCCTATGAGTAAGGTTAAAAAAAAAAAGAAATCATGCAGAAAAGGACTTTGTAAATATATAATACCTTCCTGTTTCTGGAATGAACTTTTGTTGTATCAGTAATACTGTAAAGTTTCATTAATGTACTGGTATGTTTTGTTTGAATTTAATGTTTTTCACCTTGGGTTATAATAGTTCAAGACCTTTAATGTACAGTAGGAAAGTAAGGGGAAGTAAACGATATTAGCAGCAACTTGAGATAGGGTACCACAAGTTCTGGCCCCCACATAGGAGTATTGGAATTCTACTGTATGTCTGCAAGTACTGTATCAGTATAGATTACCAGAAATGTATAGCTTTTGCAGTAAGTTGTATGCAAGATGATGAAGCTTGTGGTGGAGGGGGAAGGGGCATAAATCTGTAACACTAGCTAATGCTTGTTCACTGTAACTACAGAGGTAATTACTTTTTATTTTTTACCACCAACATAACACATTACAGGACTTTACTGTCAGTGCAGGAGCTTAAATTTTACATTCCGGTTATCAGTAGTTTAGTTTAGTTTTCATAACAAGTACCATATACATTACATCAGGTCAGTACTGTATATGCAGTAGAGTAATAGTACGGTGAAACTTAAAGCATGATTTATTAGGTCAGGCAGTGGTCAGCCCAAGTTTCAAGTTTGTGAAAATAGAAATCAAGATGTGAAATTTGGAGAGAGAGAGAGGACAGAAACAAACAAATACAGTCTTGTGCTTTCTATGAGAAGATTTAAATGAAAACCGTGTCATTTTCAATCACCTACAGTGGCTAGCATATCCAGTACCAGAAATGAGGAAATTGTTTGTGTTAGCATTAAGGTATTGTATTTGGGTAATGATGTTAATGACAGTACCACATACACTGCCCTGTTCATGGTACAGTATTAGTAGCTACCCAGTTTGTAAGGCCTATAGCCTACTTATATGGGGACATTTTCAGTTCATGTGAGAAGTATCTATACCAGTAAGGTATGGTACCATGCTGGTACTTATTTCCTCCTGGTGCTATTACTGCTTTTCTCTTGTAGCCATGTTAACTGGTATGGTATGGTACAAGTAGCTAGCAGCTTACTCAAACTCTTTACTGTTTCATGTTATTCTTGATACTCCTAGCATTTTTAGGGGATGTGTTTCAAATTGGAATGTTTAGACGTACATTAACATTGGTTAACCTTGTTCATTACAAATGCCTGTGGTCCATCCTAAATTAAGTAAAATCATCGGGCAGCAACCTTGGTAGTGTGAAAAATAGTGTAGTGAAGAAGTCAAATCAAGTACCATTAGTAAACAGTATAAGGTACAGTAAACTCTCAATTGTCTGTCATTGCAACATCTGTCACTGCCTGTTTGATGCAATATGTGGCACTGAAAACAGGATGTAACCGGCGGTTCTATGCAATATCCAGCATCAAGGTGTATCAACCGGCTTGTAAATGGTAGCCAACCGGCACTGTATTACTTGATTTTATCATTACTTTATTGTATTTTATGCTTAATTATCATCTTTTACTCATGGGAAAGTTCTTAGGATAGAGGGTTGAGACAGATGATAATCCTGTAGGTTATGCGGTTCAGCACCGAATATTGAGCCAGTAGGGAGTACTACCATATGCAGTATCTGGCGTTTTGCAGTATCGGGCATAAGGCTTAGCTGAATTACGCCGGATAATTGAGAGTTGACTGCACAGTATATAGTTTTTCTTTCTTTGCTGGTATATTTTTAGTTTTTAAGTCCAAGGACATACCTGTACCAGTATACAGTAATTTATTAACAATGCCCAGCGCCGAATCATTTTTATGTAACACCAGATAGTCGTCTTTCAGTTCAGTCCATTCAGGCTGAAGAGGTTAGACTTGCCTAGTCTTCATTTAATCATTCAACCCTAGAATGTATTTTTGGTGGACCAGAGCCAGAAGATTCATACAGCACTGGAGATAACCTACTGACTGAAGGGATTATTTAGCTTGCTACTGCAGTGTATTTTGTGTTCATTTTTTTCTTTTAAATTTTAATGTCAGTTATAAGACCCATAGCTACTGTATGTATTTTATTTTCATTACCAGTTTAGGTGGTCATGTATCAACCTAGTCTGTGTGTATGATTGGTTAGCTGTGGAAAAACTGTTCAGTCAAGTCCCTCTTGACTCAAGGATTAGCTTAAGTGGTATATTTGGGTGAAAATATGTTTAAGTAAAAGGACAGTTTTGCTTTCATACTTTGTAAGGTACCAATATGTAGGTACTTCAGTATTAGCCTGGGAAAGTAAGAGGACATGGTACTGATGTTCACTTTCCTGGGGAGTTTGGAGATTTTCTTCCAAGATTCATTTATTCCCCTCGTCGTTATTTTTTACCCTCCTTTGAATTTTGAAGTGAAATCTTAACACCTGTGGGAAGGCAGTGACTGAATCGGATGAGAGGTGGCCTGCAGTCTTAATGGACCCAGGTTCGAATCCCAGTTGAGGCAGGGAACAGTTTACGGGTTTGAATTTCGTAAAGCAGACTTTACTCATATACCAGAAGACCCGTCGATACGTCTTGTATGAAACAGCCCTATCACGCATCAAATATGGACGGTGGGTTAGTGCCAAAGCGGCGATATGTGGAGTTGTATGGTACTTTGGAGGACTAATGGGCCCAGAGAACAGGCAGTGAAGCTTATACCCAGAGAAAGGGAGAGAGAGCCTGACCTACAGTTTCCACGATTATAGATTGTCCTCCCACCCTCCCATTCCACACCCAAAAATGAAGTTTCAAAATAGCTGTTGCATTTTTTAAACCATTTGTAGGATTGCCTATAGCTGGATCATGGGCTTGACCTGAAAGTCTCAGATGGACACTAAAAGAATATACTGTATGCAGAATACGATAGTAGCTAATAAAATTCGACCAGGTTGGGCTGAAATTCTTGGACTGGGTAGCCTATGTGCTTGGTTGTACTGATAAGAAATGATTTAGGTAGCTTTAGATATGGATTACCACGAATAATTCAGAGTGGATTGTGGATGGACTTGAGTGGCATAAATGTTTAATTGAATTAAAGCTCACGTGGATTGGAACTGACATGATTAGGCTGGAAAAGAAGGGAAGGATGTGAACGGTTGTTTAGCCTATTGACCTCCATTCTCGTGAAGTATTGTTGCCAGAATATGGGTACCATAAATTTCACTTATTGAACTCAAGTGAATGTTTAAGGGTTTGAGGTGCCCTGAATGAATTTAAAATAGGCTGGCATGGATATGAAGGGCCAGTTGCATTGGATAGACCCAAAAGAAACCAGTTGGATCATCTGTAGACTGCTTGCTTCCAGTTAGGCTAGATCTACTCAGTCTCAGACCTTGGTATATCCACTTCACAGACTTAGTCTCTTGGCATTCAGTACAACCAAGCTTAACCGCTGTAGCCAGAGAACGTAATTTTTACCTCGCCCGGGACGGAGTCCTGCGAGTTAATTGGTTTTGGTCGTTTGTTTGTTAGCAACATTACGAAAAAAAAACAGCTTAATGAAATTATATGAAACTTCAGGATATGTGGGCACTGGTCCCAAAAGGAAGTGATTAAAGTTTGGAGGTTGCCGTACAGATCGAGTGACCTTGAAAGTTAAAAAATCAAGGTCACGGATTTTCATGGGACTATAGCTTGAAACCGGGTGAAGATTAAGATATATATACAATTATCTGTCAACATAGGCTACAGGAACTCCCATATGGGCTTTCATTTAACACCAAGACCTTTGACCTTGAGTGACCTTGAAAGGTCAGACTCAAGGTCACGATATTCAGGGAGCTATAGCTCGAAACTGGTTGCAGATAGATGTTTACTATTATCAACATATACCGTTGGAAATCTTATACCGGTATGGGCATTTAATTGGTGCTATGACCTTTGACCTTAAGTGACCTTTAAAGGTCAAACACAAGGTCGCGGATATTCATGGGGATATACCGTAACTCGAAACTAGTTGAAGATAGAGGGATATGGGCTTTTAATAGGTATGACCTTTGACCTGAAGTGGCCTACAAAGGTCAGACTCAAGGTCACGGATATTCAGGGGGTATTGCTCGAAACTGGGTGAAGATAGAGATATGTACTATTTTCAAGATATAGGAAGTCACATATGGGCGTTCATTTGGCACCATGACCTTTGACCTTGAGTGGTCGGGCGAGGTTTGTTGTGCCTGGCGCCACTTGTTCAGTCGTCATCCCCAGGCGATTTTATTAATCTTAAGAGATATTTTTAACTGCTGAGGTCAGATAAATCCTTCATTAACCCATTCATTGTAAGATTGTTTATCTCCTCCTCCTTAAGTATATCTTACATGTCTCACACTGTACAGTATTACTTTCTTATATCTAATTTATATCTGAACACTCAGCTGAATCAAATCATCTGTCTTTCGGTGGAAAACAATATTAGAGGTGTCCCGACATGGCTTGGATAAACCAAATGTAAGCGAATAGTAAAGTGCGAGATTTTGAAGTAAACTGGTGAAGAAGTGAGAGGGAGCTGCAAAAGCCCACGAGAGAATGGTCCAAGTGTCCATAGGCAGAGTACCTTCCGCGAACTCCTCGCTTAGGGAGGAGGGGTGGGGTGTGGCCGGAAGTTTTGAACCTGTCCGCAGTTCTCAGCCTGACCTCCACTCACCCCATCTCTTTTTATAGCCTCTCTTCCTGGTTTCTTGTGTCCTGTGGTGGTTGATTTTTGGTTCACGAGACAGTGGTGGAAGGCAGTGTCCTGATCACATTTTTGACTTGTTGGCAGAGGAGACTAACCGGTACAACGCACTTCTTACTTAGCAGTTTAGCTAGTTTGTGTATTACTCCTTACCCCGTCATTACAGTAGCGTCTTTTTGTGTATAAGTAGTCTTACTGCCAGTAGAGGCTACCATTCACCTTAGAAAGGGCTTCTGGTAGGTACGATATCAAAACTGGTATTGAGGGCTGTATCTGACTCAGCACTTCAAAAAATCACCCCAAAGCTGGATATTATAATTGCGTGGGGATAACAATAGTAAAATGACAAAATACGTCATCTGATTCAGTGGGCTAACTTGTTAGGATACTTTCGAAATTTCCCGAGTGTTTGGTAGCCTACTTGCCGACTCTTCGGAGGGGGGGCAGGGTGTGTGTGTGTGAACTTATCCGCAGTTCTCAGCCTGACCCCCCACCCACCCACCGCTTTTTATAGTCACTCTTCTTGGGTTTCTTGGGTTTCCAGTTGGTTTATGTCTGGGTCACAGTGCTGAGAAAGTCACTGGGTTTTATTAATTTTCATCTGTGTCGGAGATTTTGTAACACACATCTTCAGTAGCAATTTACGAGTATTTATAGGCTCGCTCATTTTGCTGGTTAAGATTCTCTGTGCGGCACGACATATAACGTACATTAGTCACTGGGCTGCTCTTATTTAGCGATTTATTTTGTGTACCAGCATTACCGGTACTAATTAACTCTTCTATCAGATGTATTTTTGGTGTTAGTTTTGATACTTCAGACGATTCTGTTCAGCTTATGAAGGGCCTCTCTTATATAGTTAGTGAAGGTCAAAATAGAATCATCCCTGGGAGTAACATATTTCTGTCCTTTTTTTTTTTTTTTTTAAATGCAAGGAACAAGGGACCAAAGGCCAGGAGCCTTCATATTGTTCCCTCCAAGGGGGGAAAAAAAGATTAGGACCCAAATTCAAGAACTGTTCATTTCGAGATGCCTGGACACTGCGTTTGAAAGACTAGAGATCATAGGCAGAAGGAAATACAAACAGAGGGAGACAGTTCCAGAGTTGACCGGTTGTGTACATGAAGGGCGGAGTAATGGTTAACTCTTGCATTAGAGAGTTGGACAGAAATGGGATGAGAGTTTGTTGCTAGACGGGTACTACGCGCCCGCCGTAGTAGAGGAAGGGCAAGCGGACAGTTCAGACGAGCAGTAACCACTGAGGTAGCGATAGAAAAGATGTAAAGATGCAACAGTAGCGAAGATACAGAGGTTGAAGGGAGCTAGTAAGAGGATTAGAGTTGATGAGACGATTTTTTTTTTTTACCACACCGTGTACCATACCATTTTTCAACCCCTTCCCATTACTTGGAAAGAAAGAATAAACTACACGCTGATGTAAAGTCGTGGCCGATAATTCCTTTTCACATAAGAGTTTCTGAACTGATAAAGTGATATTCCAGCCAGCTCGATTGCTGGTATTTATCAATTGGTGACAGAAATTGTTTATAGTCAGCCGGCCATCTAGTGCGTTGGATTTTCATTATTTCGAAATTACAACTATTAATAGGAATTATCGAGGTTAGCAAGTTATGAATAGGTGTTGAGACTTTGAAAAGGTTTTTAAAAAATGTGTGGAATTGTATCTGTTTTGCGTCCTTAGGTTAATGCCTTCCTTACGTTAACTACAGTATTTTTGTATTTTCTTGTTTTCTCCTGACGATTTTTATTCATCTTAAGGAGAGACTTCGAATAGGTGGAATTAGGTGTAGTTTTAACCCCATCACTACTAGACCATTTATCCTAAGCTGAAATCGTCTGGAGGCGGGAAGAATGAAACCGGACGTCATTGTATTGTACGGGTTGATAACGTACCACGCCGGTGAACACATAAAGCTGAGATGCTGTAAAACGAACTGTTTAGGGTAGCTGAAAACACACACACACACACACACTCTCTCTCTCTCTCTCTCTCTCTCTCTCTCTCTCTCTCTCTCTCTCTCTCTCTCTCTCTCTCTCTCTCTCTCTCTCTCTCTCTCCACTGTGTGTGTGTGTGTGTGTGTGTGTAATGGCAGCTGGTGGTGGGTAGGGGAGGGCACGTGGTTAGGGTGTCACGGGTAGACTATTTGGCCAGTGTCCACCTGTTGATCTACCCTGTAGTCACCCTTGGAGGGGGGGAGGGGATCAGCACATACTAATGTATAGATGAAGTCATCACTGGAACCTCTACCAACCAGTCCACACAAGTGAAGGTAGCCTACACCTAACGCAAGCAACATTAGAGTAAGCTGAATCCTTCACTTTGTATTATCTACTTGAGAAAGTTTCACTAGCCTGAATATAGTGTAAAAAAAAATATATATATAAAAGAATTGTGTGCGGTATAGCTAACTTCAATTGTCTATAGGCTACTGATCCTGTATCAGTTTCTCTGGCCATAAATTGGTTATCTGGTACTTGTAAAACTGAAAATGTTACCGATACACGGGAGATCGGTATTGGAAATTGAATACGATAGGTTTACTTCGAAATAGATTATGGCCATTCAGATCAACGTGTCAACTTGTTTTTGCTAATTTTATTCGTATTGTGAGTGTTAGGATTTTGAACAAGTGCCGCATATAGTTTTCATACAAATCTATTAGCTTCATACGGTATATTCCGGTATGATTCTGAGAGATCTTAAAGCTGAATATAATATATATATGTTGAGTGGCAGTGGGAGTATACGATTTTGCAGTGAAGGGTTAAAAAATCTGGATATCAGTACCTTATTTATAAAAAGGCGTTGGTTACCAGTGCGTGATTAAGGGCTGTAATGTGAGAAACAATAGAGGGCAATGGAACGTATGGTAGTTATTAAGTGCCGTTATGGAAATTCTGATTTTCCTCTTCCCATCCGTGACTTCTATGGTATCCCGCCCCCATCCCTACGCCGGTATCATCTTTTTCCTGATAGGTTTTGTCATATAGCCTAGATTTCCCCTCTGTGGTATTTACTTAGTCCACACCCATAAAATAACATACACACACACACACACACACACACACACACACACACACACAGCTTTTGTCTAACTCGCCCCTTAAATTTCTCTGCCTTTTTTATGACCCTTTCTCACCATTACATCTTGTCATCTAACCCACCTTTTCTCAGGAGCAAAACACCTTCATTGGCTGTACCGGTACGTAACTTCACCATTCCCTTTAACTTCCCCCTCATCTTAACCGTTTCTTGTTGTTACTTCTTGGCGTCTTAACCTCCATTTTCACTCATCTCATGCTTGTGCCCTCCCACAAACACGTACTGATACCGTCCTCAGTTATGTGACTCCCTCACCATCTCCGTAACCCTCTTTCATCCTACCTATTGCTGTTATTTCCTGCCATTTCATTTTTCTCATTTTCTTTTCAGTCTCCCCCATAAACACTCTTGTTATTTATGTACATTTTTGTCTCCCTCGCATTTCTTTATTTTCCTTTGCGTTGTGCTTGCCATTCTCCATATCTTCCTGGCATCTAACCGTCTTTTCCTCTCTTCTCTGAAGACTCCTCTCACAAACTACACCGTTCATACTTTTTTCCCTCTAATGATTCTTTTTCTTCCATATCTAGCCTACCATTCACTTTACTTCCTCTTCCCTATATGCTCCTCTTCATTATATATCGTGCTGTATGTCTTTCATCCAACCTCCCTTTCCCCTCCGTCTCTTCTCAAACACGCACATAATCTACTTCACCCTCACACCCTCTCCTTTGTGTATACCGTCCATGAAGTCTTTTTTTCTTCTTTTCCTTCCGCCTCTTTCGCCCCTCCTACACAAACAACCTTCCTCATTTCTCTCCCTAACGTCCTCTTCCTTATGCCCGTCTTGTCATTATTAAGTCTTGTCATTATAACTTCCCTTTTATGTCATTCTCTTCATCAATACGCCCCCACAAACGCACGCCTTTCCTATTGCATCTTTTCATCTTTCCGTAGCATCTTTTCATCTTTCCCATTTTCTCTCTCCTCCCCAACCCTTGCTTTCTTCCCTTTCCTCTCTTTCCCCCGCATCCTTCCCAGCCCTTCACCTTTGCTGCAACTTCCCTTCCTCTCCCCCTTTCTTTCCTTCCCAAACTCAATGTCTTTCCTCATTCACCCTCATTTCTTACCATCTTCCTTTCTTTTCTTTTATCCTCTTTCATTTCCTTCACTTCCCATCCCTTCTACCTTATTCCTTTCTCTTCCCATTTTACCCCTTTCCTTTCCATCCCATCTTCTTCAGCTCTTCCCTTCCACATCATCCACCTCTCCTTCCCTTTCTCTCCTTCCCCTCCCTTGCACCCTTCCCATCCCAGTTTTTCTCTTCTGCCTTCCTTCCAGTTCTCTCCTCCCACTTCCTTGTTCCCTTTCCTTCCCATTTTTCTCATCTGTCCTTCCATTTCCTTGCCATTTTTTTTTCTCATCTCCTTCCATTCTTATGCATCCTTCCCCTCCCATTCTGTCTCTCCTCTCCATTCTCTTTTATCTCCTGCCTTCCACATCCCCCAGACCTGCCATGTTTGGAGTACGGTCGCCGCCCATTCACATGCTCCTCTACCTCCCATTCCCCCCTCCCCCTTCCCCAGTCATCCCTCCCACCCTCACCCCTAGACTCTCTGATTCATACTCGGGGTGGGAGGGGGTACTGGTGAGGGAGGTCTGTGTGTGTGTGTGTGTGTGTGTGTGTGTGTGTGTGTGTGTGTGAGAGAGAGAGAGAGAGAGAGAGAGAGAGAGAGAGAGAGAGAACTTCAGTGAGATTGAAGGGAGACATAGAGACGGGAGGATCTGTTAGTGAGAGAAATGTATACCGTAGTAGGTCGGAAGGGATGAAGGAGAGGGAAAATCTGTTGCGGTACTTGTGAAGGGGAGGGAGGAAAAGGGGAAAGTTGAGTGAGACTGAAGGGAAATGTAGAAAAGGGAGAGAAAAATGGTGCCAGTTGATCGTAGGAGGAGAGAGAGAAAAAAACTGTACAGGTGGTCGTGAGAGAGAGGGGGAGTGGAGAGGAGGAAACTTTGGCGAATTTGAAGGGGACGTAGGGAGAGGAGGGTCAAAAAAAAAAAAAAAGCTCCCGGTAGTAGATTGTAGGGATGGAGGAGAGAAAGAGAGTTAATCTGTGCATGCATGTGTGTGTGTGTGTGTGTGTGTGTGTGTGTGTGTGTGTGTGAGAGAGAGAGAGAGAGAGAGAGAGAGAGACGGGGGTGGAGGAACTTTAATAGACAGAAAAGGCACGTATGGAAGGGAGGATCTGTAAGTGATAGAGAAATGATACGGAGGAAAGAACATATGCCTGTGAAGAGAGGGGCGGGGAGGGGAGGCAAAAGGGAAGGTCACAGGGGACGTAGGAAAATGAGGATCTAAGAAAAGGGAGGGGAGGAAGAGTTCAACTGTAACGGAGGGGAGGAAGGGGAATCTGCACGTGTGAAAATGGGGGACAAAAACATTAAAGGAAAGTAGAATGTAAGTGAGGTTGAAGGGGACGTGGGAAAGGAAAGAGGAATGGGGCTGAGGTGTTTGTGTGTGTGTGTGTGTGTGTGTGTGTGTGTGATAGAGAGAGAGAGAGAGAGAGTATTGTATGCGTATAGAGTGAAAAGAAATAGCATGAGATAGGAAAGTAATAGGGAAGGTGAAGGTTTGGGGGAGGGGGGGGAGGGGACGAGCGTGGGATGAGAGATGACAGGAGTGAGACAAGGTGAGGGGGGAGGGGCACTGACATCTGACAGTAAGATGAGTGGCTGATGGGCGTGGCTGACGGAGGGATTAGAGGCCGAGTGAAGAGGCAGGTAGGATTGTGTGGTGGTGGTGGTGGTGGTGGTGAGTAATGGTGCAGAAGGGAAGGAAACAATCTTAGCCCCTAGAGTCCGATGACGTATTTACTGTTAGGGAAGGTGTATCGGTGGGGGAGGCAGTGAAATGAACTTAGCTTACGGTTCGATCGCGTATTTACATTTGGGAAGGAGTAACGGTGGGAGAGGTAGGGAAACGATCTTCTGCAGTATGAGAAATGTCTTCGTATGATTTGGGAAAGAGTAGGAGAGGCAAGAAAACTAATTGAATCCCAACATTACGTAGACGTCATTTAAAATTTGTTCTTGCAACCATGGATATTTTTTTTTCCAGTGAAGGAGAACCACCTTGTAGTGGAGGAGTTACTTTCGAATAAATCTAACTCTTTTGTGTATGTCGTTTCTCACAAGCTGTAGATAGCCTAATACTCATCGCTAGGATATAAATTTGATGGTAAAGAAGGAAATGGGGAGAAGTAGGTTGACAGCACCGTACAG
>JAGKTI010008031.1:12471-34869 GCA_018397915.1 Birgus latro | reverse complement strand
TGGCGATGCCCTTCATCATTATATCCATGGCTCCACCACCAACAAAGAGGAAAAGAACTGTCCTGACGCTGCAACAGAAGCTGGAAATTATTAAAAAAAACTTGAATCTGGTTGGAGTATT
Source organism: Birgus latro (assembly GCA_018397915.1). NCBI lineage: Eukaryota > Metazoa > Arthropoda > Malacostraca > Decapoda > Coenobitidae > Birgus > Birgus latro. The sequence continues at coordinate 34,748 of JAGKTI010008031.1, read as the reverse complement.
AAGCACTGCTCAGAGTTCTACGGAATAGGCAAGCAAACTGTGTCTGACATTCGAAAATCCAAGGCAAAACTAATGGAATTCTCTGGTAAGATAGCCATTGACTGTAAAGTTAGTGGGTCATCGGCTGCCAGAAAAACCATGAAAATTGCAGTGGATGATCGTCTAGAAGACGCAGTGTATAAGTGGTTTGTTCAGCAACGGAGTGTCGGCGTTATGGTACGGGGTGCAGAGAATTAAGTGTGCTGCAGAGAAGCTAGCTAACCATATCGGCATTCAGGATTTCAAGGCATCTGATGGTTGGCTTTCTCGTTTCAAAGCAAGGCATGCTATGGTAAACCGACGTGTGTTTGGCGAGTCTCTGGATGCAGATACATCACAAATTCAGCCGTTTCGGGAGAAATTGCTGAAGCTTATACAAGACGAAGGTCTTCTTCTCTCCCAGGTATATAACGCTGACGAGACTGGTTTATTCTACCGGTCATTGCCCCTGAACACACTTGCACAGCGCCATGAAGAGTCTCTTCCTGGACGCAAAATTTCCAAAGATCGTGTGTCTGTGTTGTGCTCTGCAAGTGCCGATGGTCTGCACCGGTTGAAGCCGCTCGTGGTTGGCAAGGCTCGTCGACCACGCTGTCTCCGCACCTGTATGGATAAATTACCTGTTTTGTACGACTTCTCCAAGAAAGGCTGGTTCAACGTGGCAATTTTTAAGAAGTGGTTCTTTGATCATTTCATCCCTGAGGTGCGAAGATTTCAATAGGAAGTGCTGAATATTGCACCAGCTCATGTACGAGCAATTCTCCTGCTTGATAACGCCCCTGCTCATCCTGGCATTTCTGAACTCGTGAGCGATGATGGACAAATCAGGTGCATCATGCTGCCTCCTAACACAACATCGGCTATCCAGCCTATGGATCAAGGCATCATATGCGCAGCCAAGCGACTCTACCGACGACGATTCCTTGAAGAGAAGTTTTAATTCATCGTATGTGTCATTAACTCCTTCAGTACAAGAAAAGCTTTTCTTTTGGTAAACATACGTTTTATCAGAGGCAGTAAAATCACCTTACCAAATCAATTTTTCCAGTCTGTACTTTGTGATTTTTTTCTGAGGCAGTAAAATGTTTCATGCTAAATATGTTTCCCCGTCAACTCGTTTGACTCAGCCTAACGGTGGAAGTGACTGCCACCTAGTGTTTTACTACAGCTAACCAAACCTAGCTTAACTGTACCTAATAATTTACCCAAACCTAACCTAGCATCCAGTTGAGAAACGAAAATCACCTTTGAGTACGTTTAGTAAGACAGACAATTGTACGTATGTGCACGTGATGATAAAAACGGTAAATGTGTTCCTTATTGCAGTTTCCTATTTTGGGTGTATTTTTTTCTTTTCTAACATTTGATAGTTTTTTTAGTTCAATTGAGTGTTTTGAGGTCTCATTTGTTGGGCAAATGAAAAACCATAATATGACTGACAATAATCTGATCGGAAATATTAGTAATGGTGGAAGGTACTGGCCAAATCTAAGTTTAACAAAACCTAACCTAACCTAGCTTGACTATACCTAATAATTTAATCTACCCTAACTTACTAACATAACCCAGCGTCCAGTTGGAAAACGAAATCCACCCTTCAGTATGTTGGGCAAGATTCGGTAATATTAATTTGCACACAAAAAACACATACAGGCATAATCCACTGAGTATGGTAAAATTGCCTGCTAAAGAAACAGCAATAAAGAAAATAAAATCCAAAAACAGGATTTTTTTTTTTCTGCTGTAAAGTAACTTACGCCCCTGAAACGTCAGAAAAATACAGAAAATAATCTGAAGGAATATGAATTAAACTGGCAGGGTCTTTCTACTGCTTCAAATAAAGCGTACATTTACCTCTTTTTTTTTTTATGCTGGCTAACGTGTGCCGAGATTGTTACAATCAGGTAGGGTTGTTTTGTGTCCTGTGAGAGGTTAATGAAATAAAATCTATACAAAGAGGTTTACGAAGTAAAATTTAATTGTGAAAAAAAGTAAAATTCGCAACCTAACCTATCAATACGACACTTTCTTGCGGAGGTCTGGCAACGTCTTTAATTTTCTTTCTTTTTCATCTGCATGTATATTCCTAGGTCATGGTTGTGGTTGATGACGAGGATGAGGATACCAGAGGGCAAAGGACATTGGCAAAGTGTAAAAATTATTCATTGAAGTCTGCCATATTTAACTGGGCCAAGGCTTGGGATGATGTTAAACAGACAACGCTTGCCAATGCCTGGTCCAAGTTGTTTCAAAACAAGGAAGCCGTCCAAGATTTTGACGGGTTTGAGCCATACCAGGCAACTTTAAGACGTGGGGGAGAAGAGGTAGCAGCTGATGACATTATGGAATGGCTGGAAGCTGACGAAGGAGATCCTGGGTTCGAAATTATGACAGACGAAGAGATTGCCGAGTCTGTGCAGCGGAGAGAGGATGATGACAGTGACGATGACGATGGCGATGATGACGATGCAGCCAACGTCCCTAGGCCCCGTCTCTCACAGGCACGTGAAGCTGCTGATGTCCTTCTCAGTTTCCTGGATGGGATGGAAGACGACGCCGAGTTTTCTCGGTGCTACAACACCATTTGGGAGCTGAGAGACGGCATTATACAACGGCAGCACAGAGGCACAGGATTTCGTCAGACTCGGTAAGTTACGTAACAATGATGCGTTATTTTTTTTTTTTATTACATCACAAAGTTCCATCATTTTCTTTATCGTTTCATCATTCATTAATTACAAGAATGGACACACCAAAGGCAGCTACTATAGTTTTTTTTTTTTTTTTTTAAGGATTTCGCAGTTCTTCCGTCCACGTACTGCTACTCCCCCTGGTTCTCCTCCCGGTACTGTAGCAGATTCTCCTCCTGAATCTGGACCTTCAGGTGTCTCAAATACACATGGGTCCACTGCTGCTGATTCACCATCCACTTGTTGCCCCGTTGATGAGGCATTGCTCCGTTCGCATTCACCCGAGGTGGACGACCCGGATTCGGAGTGAAGAAATAGTTTTTTTTTTATTGCTTATTCTTTTGTTAGTTCTTGTGTGTATGTGTGAAAAGCAGAGTACTGATACAAATAGTAAGGTAATCCATTAATAAATCAATTTAACAGTAGAGTACTGTGCTTGTGTTTTGTTTTGATCGGATTAATCGTGATTTCGGATTAACCAGTCACCCCTTCACACCATATAGCCCGGATAATCGGGATATCCCTGTACTACTTCGATATAAGTGGTAAAACTAGCATTGTCAGCCAATATAGTTGAAATACAGGAGTTAGGGGTTGGAGCCGCCAACCACACAGCAAGCGGGGCAGACGACACCAGCTCCCCCAACCCCCCCCAAATCACCGGGGGATTACCGCCAGCGCAGCGCGGCTGGGAGCAGGAACGACCTACCTGTTCAACTTCCCAGTGCCCCTCTTGTGCCCAGGTGAGGGCCCGGAAAGGTAGCAGTCACCGGCACCTTGTCTCCGGCCGGAGCACAGCTCTGCAGGTAAGGGGTGGAGTTTACAACTCCACACAGCGCCGCGGTACCGGCCATTGTCGTACCGGGTACGAGGCAGAATTGGCCATTGTCCGTTCCCCAGCTGTTTCCCTGCCACAGGGCCGCGACACGGACGCGTCGGTCAGGCAGGACCGGCCAACAGTCGTCCGTCTCCTGTAGGCGTTCCCCCAAGAGCGGCAACGGCCACGAGCCGTACTGGGCATGAGGCAGGATCGGCCATAGTCCGTCCCTCAGCTGCTAGTGACCTAAGCTCATCGGCACAGGCCATAGCCGTCCCAGAGCTCACCTCCTCGGCGTCAGCCACGAGCCACGCCAGGCCTAACACAGTGCAGGCCACAAGCCGCCAGGAAAGTAGGCCCAACCCAGTGCAGGCCACGAGCCACCAGAAAACCATCTCTCCCTGTGCCCTCTCGGCGTCAGCCACGAGCCACGCCAGGCCTAACACAGTGCAGGCCACGAGCCGCCAGGAGACCAGGTCTAACACAGTGCAGGCCACAAGCCGCCAGGAAACTATCTCTCACTGTGCCCTCTCGGCGTTGGCCACGAGTCACGCCAGGCCTAACACAGTGCAGGCCACAAGCCGCCAGGAAACCAGACCTAGCGCAGTGCAGGCCACGAGCCGCCAGGCAGCTACCCTCACGGTCATGCACGCGTCGGCCACGAGTCATGCCTGGCCCAATACAGAGCAGGCCGCAAGCCGCCAGGAAACTGTCCTCCCCAGTACCCATCAGGCGTTGGCCACGAGTCACGTCGGGTCAGGAGCAGAGCTGGCCATGGTCCGCTCCTCTCCTACAGGAGCACCTGCAGTCGGAGAGGACCCTACACCCGAGACGTGGCAGAGTCTCACCCAGGACCTTGGTTCCCTACGGCTCCACCGGGGTGACCAGCTGCCGGACCAGAGCCCCCGCAGACCTCGCAGCCGACGACGGGCCCCATCCACCACTCCCCCGGCCCGAGCTTCCCGTGAGGCGTCCCTGACGGCGGCGATGCCCTCGAGCAGTTGCCGCAGCCCAGCCGCCCCGGGTTCCAGTCCCCTGGGTCCCCTGTTGCCCCAGGAGTTGCCCCGCACACCAGAGCGCGACCTACCGGTGGGCGAGGTCTCCTGACGGCGCTCCCAGATCCGACGTCAGCCCCGGCTCCTAGCCCTCTTCAGGGCGAGCCCTTAGCCCCACAGCCACGTGTGGGGCCCTGCCCAGGGACGCGCCACTCTGCCCCTGTTTCCCTCCTGACGGAGGAATCGACCTGGGCCCATCAGTGTTACCCAAGTGAGTGGACTATCTATGTATATGTGTGTGTACCCTTAAGCTCAGTTTTAGTGTGCATCGACAGGTATCTTACGAGCAATTCCCTACAGTGTATCCTCAAAGTGAAGTGACCAGGAACCCCGAATAAGATTGGACGTGCCGATAGATAGAACGTGGCCAGACCTATATTGGAAGGTGGAGTCCTGCCGCCCTAGACAGTCTTAGTGATAATCTAGACATGCCCCTTTTGTGTCTTTGTGCCTTGCGCTGATGTTTATGTTCCCCCTCCCCTGTGTTCAGTTAAACTTGCATCAGCCCCTTGTCTCAGCAACGTGTCTAACCCAGACATACCAAAATACCACAGTTCCCCCTGTTAATGACCTTTACGGGCAACCCTACCTGTGATAGACTTCCGGCCGCCAGGTACCTGAAATACAGGTTTAACGTAAGGTATATATGTATGTAGTGCCGTCCAGTGCTATACGGGTTTTAGAAATTGTGTCAAAACCAATCCGGTGTCCGAAGATATAAATGTGTTGTATGTAACACGAGTGTCGGGTGAATAGTACCATACCCCCCCCACATGCGGTTCTTCTCAATAGGGTGGAGTCAAAGACTTTTCGTCTCATTAACTCTCCTCCTCTTACTGATTCCCTTCAACCTTTGTCTCTTTGCCGCACTGCTGCTTCTTTATCTCTCTTCTACCGCTACTTCAATGGTCACTGTTCCTCTGAACTGTCTGCTTGCATCCCTCCACTTCTACGACGGGCACGTAGTACTCGTCTAGCAACAAACTCTCATCCCTTTTCTGTCCAACTATCTAATGCAAGAGTTAACCGTTACTCCCACTCCTTCATTTATGCAACTGGTCAACTCTGGAACTGTCTCCCTCTGTCTGTATTCCCTGCTTTCTATGATCTCCAATCTTTCAAACGCAGTGTGTCCAGGTACCTCGAAATGAATGGATCTTGAATTTGGCTCTCTTTTGTATTGTTTTTACTTTTTCTTGGAAGGAACAGTTTGCGGGCCCATGGCCCTTGGTTCCTTCTTCCTTGCAAAAAAAAAAAAAAAAAAAACTTGAACAAGAAGGTAAAGTGACAACTAGCAATTGTGTACAGTGTTCACTTGCCCCCGGCAAATCCTTTGTAATATCTGTGATGTACTATTGTTCTGTGTTTTATGTCTAGAATACATGTGTGATATTTACTGCCTTGTTTTTGTGTACAGTCCTACTCTTAGGAGTTACCTCCCAGTCTAGAATAGGGACCCGCTTTAGCCTGCGTATTTGAGGGCGAGAAACCATCCCACAAATACGTAGCATAACAATAGTCTTTACTGCAAAAAAATTACAGCCTAATAATATAATGTTCACAAAAATTCGATTAAACAAGCCAGTGTAAATAAGAAACTCATCTAAAATACGGTGATAGCCTACATGACACAATGTCGAAAAAATTATGAATCGTTGCACTTATTTCTTCCTCTGAGAATTGCACTGCCCATCTATAGCTACATAATATTTTGGTGGTCCTCCACTGCTCCAATACCATCATGGAAATTACGCCTGGAAGTGTGGAAACATCGTCTGCTAGCACAATGATGTCATAGTCTGGTGTACTGTGATTGGTTACTTAGGTTTAAACTGAGAAACCTTCCGCTCCTTGGTTGGCCAACACTTGCGCTGGCACAGACTCCAGTTTGCTGGTGTTGGTCTTAAGATTTACCTACAACACTCTCCAGAATACCACATATCAAAACATCGTATGCACATTGCTAAAGTTCTCGCAGATTTTCTCGTAACCCAGACACCTTTCAGAATCTACTCCCAGGTCATCAGGCGGATCCCTCCACCTGGCCACGTTATTTACCAACCACTGCTCCAACTCAACGTGCCAGTGTAACCAGTGTGAAAACTATGGTTACATGATTGAAACAAATCTAACCTAACCTAACCACACTCCCACTTGACAGCCAACTTGAAATTTAAAAATGCGCGTTAGGAACGTTAAATATGGCCAGCTACTGGCAGACATTTGCGAAATATTTATGCTTTCTAAATCTTCATTTATGGCTTTTAGAGGTACGTTTATAAATATCCCCAGTAGCTATGGTACTCCAGGAACAAGTAACCTGTGAAACTCATCTGAAAAGAAAATATGCAAAAGCCGCGCCCGTTTGGTAAAGAATTAATAACAAAAATAAAATGCATTTATTCTTACAGATCAGTATCCCTAACAGAACACTATCCTCACAAAACTGTGCATTCTTACCAGAGAGGGGCCCATCCGGGCCATCCCGTCAAAGCGTAGTTTATGGCCAAGTGTGGAAATATTAGATGGTGGATTTGACTAGTAACCATGAAGCCATTCCAACCTCATTAAGGCTTATCGAAGTCAGGTAGGTTATGAGAGTCGCCTATCGGTAGTTCCGTAACATGAAAACAATCCAGCACCTTGTGACTGCTAGGAGATCCTGACAACCAATACTGAGCCAAAAATCTACTTGGTAATCGTGATCTAGGGGGTTTTAAGCAAGAGATACATAAAAATCACAGCCACTTACCACGTAAGCACCATGATACAGCGTGATGAACAAAATATTTGCTTCTCTCCCCTCCGCCATCTTTAAACCTCCAGACGTTCTACGACGCAGTATGTATATTCTACTTCGTCCCGTCATCTATCAGAGCTTTCAATAATAATAAATTTAAATTTTAGTAGTGAATTCAACTTTTCTCTTTTAAAAACCTCAATGAAATTATTTTTTATTTTATTTGGTAATAATAACACAAAATGAGACGAAATATTTTAGTATCGAACTCACCAACACAATGTTAGACTCTAGGAGGCTATTTCAAATCTTGATCACAGCCTCTAATATGCCATTCATTGATTTTCTTTCCATATTCTGGCTCTAGTATACATTTATTTTAATAAGAAGTTAGCTTTTTTTTTTTTAAGGATCATACAGGAAGTGCTGATTCTCTCTCTCTCTCTTTCCTATTTATACAAGGTTAACTGGCGTCTGACAGAGATCAGCACTTCCTTTATAACTATCTGTTCTATCTATCTATGTCTATATATATATGAGATGGAGGGGTGGATGGAGAGGTATATGAGATAGGATGGTATGAGCTGGGAGCAGGCAGTGAAATGGCAGAGGACAGGGCGACATGGAGGAGATTTGTTTGTGTCTACCTCTTACGGGATTAAGGCGTCTGGCAATAGACAGATACAGTAGATAGGCAGATAGATATCTGTGAATGTAAGAAACGTTTATCTTGTCTGTTCTGTGCAATACTAATAGAAACTGTGCATTACGTAAAAAGAAAAAAGAAAAGAAATATGAATAATAATGTTAAAAATTAGTAGGTGAAAGCTTGAAGCATGGTGTCCCAAAGTCCACAGCAGATGAAGTGGCAAGTTTTACTTTTGAAATATTTTATAATGGTTTCCTTTCAATCCTTATTAAGTAAATGTTCCAATAAACATTTGGTCATTTTTATCATCCTCATTAGCTGGTCAGATTATAATATGATAGTAACAGAGTTACTTGATCAAAACTAAGGTAACCCCCCGCCCCCCTTCTTCACAAACTCTCCAGCTGGCCATCCCTGCCCTTCAGTGTGATGTACTTTTTTCTTTAAATATAATCTTACTGTCTCCGGATGATTTCATTATTACAACCTCCAGACGATTTCATAATTACTATCTCCAGACGATTTCATTATTACTACCTCCAGACGATTTCATTATTACTACCTCCAGACGATTTTTCATCATAATACTGTATAAATGAAGGGGTTGTTAGTCTGAGCCTCCATAAACCCCTTCACTACAAGAACACCTATGTGAATACAAATTATCTATAGTCCTTTTACCTTAACTTGGCATAGGTTATTGTCTGTTGCAGCTTATTTTAATATTTTCCATAGTTCAGGGGCAAAATAATTGGTACTACTACATCCTTTCCATTGCACTTCTTCATGACTAGCGTCATATTCTAGTGCTGATCTCTTGCTATGGCTCCATATCCTTTCCATGGTACTTCCTCATGACTAGCTTCATATTTGTAGGGTTAATCTCTTGCTTCGGCTCCACATTCTTTCTATAGAACTTCGTGACTGACACCATATACAGTACTATACTCTTTTTACTCTAACTTGGTCTAAAACTGCCACCCTTCCTTCCTGAATGCTGACTTATAGCATACGATTAACACCAGAATACGATGCTAGTCACGAAGAAGTGCTATGACATGAAGCGAGAGCCGCAGCATTGTCTTTTCCTGCCACTGAGCTATGTGAAATGTGCTGCAAAAAGACAAAAATATGGGCCAAGTTAAGGTGAAAAGAGTATAGTGATAATCTCTCGTTACGGCTCCACACTCTTTCCATTGCACCTCTTCATGACTAGCACCATATTCTAGTGTTAATCTCTTGCTACAACTCAGCAATCATATGGTGAAATGGCACTCTCACGTGTATATATATATATATTTTTTTTGGGGGGGTGGTTTATGCCTGGTATCCCCAAAGGGCTGAGGCATTGCCCCTGTAAGAGGACTTTTGGACTGGAACATGTAGCATTTTTTGACCGGATGCCCTTCCTGACATCTTCCAATGACCCTTGGATGGTTTCTATCCTCCGACTCCTCGGTCAGAGCAGAGCACTCTAACCCACTGAGCCACGGCTGCTACACTTTCACGCCTGTATAAAGGAAAACAAAAAAAAATCCAAGAAAGGAAAATAGAGACATAACAATGACTGATTACTGTAGAATGAATGAGATAGAATGAAGGATGCAAGGGAACAAGAGCACATAATGAAGTAACAGTATTATTGGTGAAAAATGGAGAGAGAGAGAGAGAGACAGAATATGCAATGATAAAAAAGCTGAATACTGGAGCATAATTTGGGTCATCATCAACAAAAACGTTGATGGGTGACAGGATAAAGTAGAATTCATTATACAGCATTGTCTTGTGGTGTGTCTGCATTTAAAGGTGGCAGAAAGGTTTTATTAAAAGATGTTTTTTTATATACTCTTTGACTTCATACCCCCAGATCATGATTACCAAATAGAGCTCTGGCTTAAACAGCAGCCACAGCTATAGTGGCCTAACAGTACCTCCTTTTGTGTGTGAAAAATGGTGCATTGTTGCAGTGTCCACGGCTGTCATAACAGCAGGGATCGACAGAAACACTTCATTCCTACATACCAAGTAGTCTGGCTGAAAGGCTTTTTTTTTCTTTTTTTTTTTATGCAAGGAAGAAGGAACCAAAGGCCACAGGCATGCATACTGTTCCTTCCAAGAAAAAGCAAAAACAGTACAAAAGAGAGCCAAATTCAAGATCCGTTCAATTCGAGATGCCTGGACACACTGCGTTTGAAAGACTGGAGATCATAGGAAGTAGGAAATACAGACAGAGGAAGACAGTTCCAGAGTTGACCAGTTGCATAAATGAAAGACTGGGAGTAACGGTTAACTCTTGCATTAGAGAGTTAGACAGAAAAGGGATGAGAGTTTGTTGCTAGACGGGTACTACGTGCCCGTCGTAGAGGTGGAGGGATGCAAGCAGACAGTTCAGAGGAACAGTGACCATTGAAGTAACGATAGAAGAGAGATAAAGATGCAACATTGCGGCGAAGAGACAATGGCTGAAGGGAATCGGTAAGAGAAGGAGAGTTAATGAGACGAAAAGCCTTTGACTCCACCCTATTGAGAAGAGCTGCATGTGGAGAGCCTCCCCACACATGAGAGTTGTACTCCATACACGGGCGAATAAAACCCGTGTACAAGGTCAACAACTGTGCAGGGGTAAAGAAAGTTCGGAATCAACTTAGGCTTGTGCCTGTATGCCAGATTCCATCATATTAATACTACACTACTACAGCATACCCAAGATATTTTTGGAGCATCCACGACTGTCACAATTGCTGAGATCAAGAGAAACATTTACACTCCTATGGCTTACCCAAAGATATTCTTGCAGCATCTGCGGCTGTCACAATAGCAAGGATCGAAAAAAAAACATTTACGCTACTACAGCTTACCCAAGAGTCTGGGTCTAGGGTATTTAGCCACAACACAACAAGAAAACATTAAAGTGTGGGAAGCTATCATGGGTGTACTCAGTGAAATAAGTCTGACTTTAATTTACATCCATTATTAATCTTTTTTGGGGTGCTGCAATTATTAGTTCCATTCCACAAGCAATACTACACACAGTACAAATATGCTTCACCCTCTGTGTGCTGATCCCTTACGAATCCTACTCATGCTGCCAGACCATTTTCTTTCAGTTTTGGGATCAACTGTTAGAATGGAGAACCTAAGAGGAATCCACATCATCCCTTTCACTATATTTCACCTTAGCTAAGCTGAAAAAAATCATCTGGCAGTACTAAGAATTATATGAAAAGGAAGTTAGGCTGTAAAGGTTGTTTTAATACGTATCACCGAAACAAATATTCAGAATCAGTTCTAAACAGTGAAAGGAAAATGAAAGATGTAATATTAGTATAGTTTACTGTTAATTTAGAGAAAAGAGAAGGCACTTATATAAGTAATTTTCTCTTCATAAACAGGCTATAAGGCAAGTGGTATGAAATACAGGGACTGTATGAGACCCATAATTGATTGTCTAAGTTACAATTTGCCATGTTATAGGGGTATGATGAATTTGGCACAAGAAATTGTGTCTCTCTGAAATGCAAGGAAAAAGCTGTCTGCCAAATTTGAACTTTTGAAATGAAATGTAACTACAGTATATGACATGATTTACACTTCCTTCCTCCCACTCCCCCCTAAAAAGCACCAATACTATACAGGTGAAAACTAGCCAGGCAATGGTAATTACATCACAACCATACATGTTAAAAAATATTGGTAACAGTCAGTCCCTTGTTCACTCTGAGATGTAAGGCTCAAAGCCAACCTTCCTAGTCCACAACACACAAGGGTACGATTCTGGTCTACTTCCCACGTGGTATTACCTGATCGAAAAACTTCTGACCAGTTTTGAGGGACTTAAACCTGTAAGCAGCACATGACTATCACTGTGAATGGGACTCCTAAATCACATAACGTATCTAGCTATATCAGCAATATTAAAAGGTTAAATAAGATACATAAGAAAGTAAATACCAGAGCGCGGTGCATCATAATATACTCAGTAATATAACAAAAGCCAACAGTAAAAGTACTTTAACCCAATCAGTAAGGTAATGCCCTCACCCACTTTTTTTTTTTTTAAATCTTTGTTAGTCAGACAATAACACAATATTAATCTTAAGAAAGGTCTTGAAAAAAAAAAAAAAAATCATCAGCCCCTACTCTGCCAAAGGTCTCCACACAGCTGAATAAAATTTACAAGCAGAAACAAAATTACAGAGAAGGCATCATCATACTGAAAGGGTAACTGTACAGTATTCTAGTATACTCACACTATTTTCTTTTATACTGTTCCTGCCTGATGGTCAATTTCATTTTTTGTCATTAATGAGTCTGCTTTTAAATGACCATTATAATTTAAACAATAAGTGGTTGTTGCTTAGTTTAAACAATACAAATGGTTGCTGCTTGGTGTGTTCTCAGCAGCAGAACCAGTTACAAGTGACATGTCATTTGGTCTTTCTTCTAAATTCTGAATTTTATCCTCTGTACTTAATTTCTGTTGATTTGGAGAAGTACTTTGATAGATTCCATAGGGGAGGTGGTGAAGTGGGCAATGAAAAAGCTTGGGATTGAGAAGTGGCTGGTTAGACAGGTCATGGCTATGTATGTGGATGCTCACACTTAAGTGAGAGTGACTGAAGATTTGAGTGATGAGCTTTCTGTGAATGTTGGCGTGCATCAGGAGTCAGTTTTGATCCTATTATTTGCCATGGTGCTTGAAGCTCTCTCAGGTGACTTCAGAAATGGACTCCCATGGGAGATAGTGTATGCTGATGACTCGGTGTTGACTGCAGAGAATGAAAAGGAGGCAGAGGAAAAATTTAGGAAGTGGAGACATGGAATGGGGCAGAAGGTTTTGAAAGTACAATAAATGTGGATAAAGCAAAGGCGATGATATCTATGGAGGGTGGCAGTACTGTCAAAGCAGGGGCAGAGTAGCCATGTGTAGTCTGCTACAAGGGTGTCAGAAGTAACTCCATCCTGTGCAGTATTTGATAAGTGGGTGCATAAGAGATGTAGTGGCTTAAGAGTACACTGTGAGATAATGTGGATTTTGTGTGTGTTGAGGAAAGCACATGGAGAATGTTGGGTATGAAAGGTTTGATCTTGCTGGTAAGTCTCTTGAGCTTGTGGAAGAGTTTTGTAATTTGGGAGATATGTGTTGGAGGTGGGCCTGGACTAGCTCTGTGGTTAGGGTAAGGAGTGGTTGGAAGAAGTTCAGGGAGCTGGTGTCTCTCCTGACACCACTGAGAGGGCTCTCCCTCCAAGCTAAGGGATCTTTACATGTAGCATGTGTTAGAAGTGTAATGCTGTATGGTAGTGAGACCTGGGCAGTAAAGGAAGAGGATATTCATAGGCTCAAAGTAAAGACAAAACAATGATTAGATGGATGTGTAGTGTGTCCTTAAATGCAAGTCCTGGAGGAGCTAGATTAATGATTGAAGAGTTGAAAGGAAGGATGGGACTGGAGTGTGTTGGTCCTCTGATGAGGAGGGGCAGACAGAGATGGTCTGGACATGTGGAGAGGATGGAGGATGACAACCGAGTGCAAAAAAGGGTAGGGTTGTGAGAGGGCGACCGAAATAGACATGGGAAGAGGTCATAGAGTGTGACCTCAGGGATAAGGGATTGAACAGGGAGACTGACAGAGATTGAGCAACGTGGAGAGCCGCCATTAGGCGACAGAGATTGATGCATGCAAGCATGTTGGAGCCTTTATAAATGAAAGAAAAAATGAAACACATCTTTGAGGAAATTGAAAATGTGAGTGCATTAAGCTACAGAGTAGCTGGGTAGTGTAATGAGTAAGCTTGGAAGTTTGGAGGAAAAAGTGCTTGAAAGGATACAGCATGGAAGAAAGGTTGCCAGTTCACTGAAAGCAGTGATAAGAAATAGGGAAGTGAGCATGGAAGTAGAAAAGTTGCTGCAAGACAGTATTGTGATCCCCACTCTAACGCAGGGAAGCGAAGCTTGGACCTTATTGGAAGGACACAAGTCACGAGTGAGAACAGTGGACACGAGTTATTTGAGAGGAGCGTGTGGTTACATGGAGAGAGAAACTGACAAATGCAGATGTGAAGGACCATTGTGGTGTGTATGTGGATGTGACAGAAAGCATAAGGAGGATTATGTTGAGGTGGTTTGGCCATGTGAAGAGGATGGAGAGTGAGAGACTAGCTAGGAGTGTATTGAATGAGGTGGAGGGGGGAAGGAAGGGGGAGACTGAGGATGAGATGGAGGGATGGAGTAGAAAGGTATATGAGGGGACAGAAGGGGATGTAAGTAAGTTAAGGGGAGGGCAGCAAAATGGCAGGAGACCCCATACAGGATCAAAGGATCTGGATATATCTGGATATATCTTTCTTACTTGCAGTTTAATTTCTGACTTTCTGAAAAAAGCAGATATCATTCCTGCCAAAAGGAACATAATTCCTGAAGTTATCAGTAAATGAGTATGCAGTGGGATAGCATGAGAATGCTGAATATTGTGCACAATCTATTATGTAGGTATAATATCCCCCTTATAGGACAGTTCTCTGATCCATGCTCAGAGGATAAGGGTAGGCCTTCATGTTGTATACTGATGTGGTGCTTTAGTAAGTATGAGGAAGATGTATACTGGGAGGGCAGAAGTAAGGAATACGGTGTATGGTGAGAGGGCAGATATGAGGGGGGGAGATGCCTTAGTGTAGGGGGTTGATATGAAGGGGGAGATGCATGGCGTAAGGACAGATATGAGGAAGGGGGTGCATGGCATGAGAAAGAAGGTGCATGGTGTGAAGGCAGATATAGGGAACATGGTGCATATTGTAAGTGCAGATATGAGGGAAGTTTAGTGAGTGAGCATATATGGGAAGGTGTAATTACAAGCATTGTTCGCTTACGGTCTCCTGCTGGCATTGTGTTCTACTTCTCCTTTATGGCAAAATCCTGATTGTGATACAGTATGATGTGAGGCAGGAAATGAGAGATGTGGGTGGAAGTTCTGCTTCCTCTTGATTACCAGCATACATGTACTTCAAGCTCCACATACATACTGTATTGGAACATAGAGCTGAATTCCTATGGTTTACACAGCTCCCTAGCACTACCAGTTTATTTCTGTACATGACATGTTAAACATCTTGCACACAAAGCAAATTCTAATGAAAAATATATATGGAGATTCCTAAATCAACAAAAATATGACCCAAGGAGTCCAATGCTGAAAGAGCTGTGAGTGCACTGGTAATATAAAGACATGGGACATTACCCGAGAAACAGCACCTTCTTGGCACTCATTACTCTGCATTTAAAACAATGAGAGGGCATAGGCAGATCTCCAAACTTTTATTTACAGCATTAATGGAGCATGTGATGTGAGAGACATGAAGTCTGGTCCTTCTACCTTCTTGCTGATTATACTTTAATTCACAATACAGGCTAGACACTCATTACTGTCACAGCTTCCTAAACTGACCGTGAAAATCTTGGGGCTTGTATGCAGCTTGCCTACCACAGGTTCAACCCCTGTATCACAATGACATATTTTTATTCATGCTACCTCCAGAAGATTTTGTTTAGCTTTGACACTGCTACTGTATTTTCAGGAAGCAGTTAGAAAGTTTCCATTAACTTCTTCATAGCCTGATGTACATTCCAAAGCTAAATTAAATTATCTTAGGCTTAAAAAAGAAAAAAGAAAAAAAGACAGGGATAAAAATCTGGTGGTCAATGTGGGTCGCAAGAAGGACGGAGTTATTAGTGTTTCCGGGGATGTGAGGGATTCAGGGTGTAGTTTCAGTCAGGCACTTCAGTTAAGAAGGAACATCTGAAGTTTATGCGTACCTGCCATCCATCCATCAACCATGCCTACGTTGCCCCGTGAGAAGCGTAGGAGCCCGGGGCTAGGCAAGTTGGTTCTGACATTTATGATGGTGGTGACCAGACTCACTCATGCCATCCATCCATCGTCCAATCCTACGTTGCCCCGTGAGGAGCATAAGAGCCCAGGGTTAGGTAAGTTGGTCCTGACATTTAAGATGAGACTGAACAGCCTCACTAATCCTTGAGTGGCATTACATGAGCAATAACCCCAACCACCCCCTGGATATAAACCTTCATCAGCTCAATCCGACTGGAGCGCCGCAATTACCCACTAAACCACCAGGCGCCATAATTTGGTTATATGGTTACCACCCAGCATTGTACATGGATTCGTGGTGTACAGCTAACCATTCAACTTGTCACTCAGTGTAGAGTCACCATAAGCAGAAGGAATAGGAAAGAATGAAAGAAAGAGAAGAAACAGAGAAAGTGTAAAGTCACCCATAGGCAGAAGGATGAGGAAATAATGAAGTAAAGAAAGCAAGAAGTGGAAGGAAGGAAAGGGGGGAGGAGTGGAAAGGGCAGACATCCGTGAACAGCACTACAACGATGTAATGATAACCTGATAATTCTTCGTACAAAAATAGCTTGCTTCTCAATACATGTCAGACAACTTGTAGAAAATTCATTACAGTAGAGTTCTGAACAATACAGTTATTAAAGCACATGCTAAACTTTATACACTATGGCAAGAGTTACAAATCAGGTATATGTAAGCAGACAGAAATGGAATACAAATAAACAATGGGCTTGGTGAATTAATAATCACTTAACCCGCAGTGTCCCGTCGACGTATGGGTACGTTGCAACGTTTTGTCATGGTCATTGACATACCCGTACGTCATGCAATTGCCAGGTCAGTCATTTGCACATTTTTCAAGTTTCACAAGTGATTTTTGGTAGGCATATGTGGGAGACCTTCCTCTATCTGCTGTCAAGTGGGGATATTACCTGGCCCCACCTGACCCCCCCTCCCCCCACACTTGGCAATTCACCTGTTAGCAGTGACCTGGCCAGTAAAGACATGTCGCGCCACGGTCTCTCCAATGACGAAATTCACGGTGAAAGTGATTCCTGAGGTGGAGGACAAAGAAATAAAGGAGCTAGAGGAAGAAACAAACAAAAGTGATGAGGTGGTAATGTTGTAGAGGAAGGTGCCATACCTGGATATGTTTGGTGACTGAACAATGCTTATATTGCCTATATTATTGGTGAAAACCAATATAGTCTTGTACTACACATAAATTCGTACCAAATAAATAAATAAATATGTAATTTAAAGTGGCTTGAATTAGTTAACCCTCCCATAGTTTGTTTTCTTTGAAGCCAGGTACCCTGAGAGAGAATGAAAAGCTAAGGCTGACTGTCACCTGTAGCAACATTTTTAAGCTCAGGAGGGCAATTTCTCAATGAATTTTCGATGTTTATCACCAAAAGCGGAGGTTTGAGCAAAAAAAAAAAAAAAAAAAAAAAAAATCCAAAATTGCTCGGGACGGGGGGAGGGGTATCGGAAGTGGGAAATCGGTCGGGATGTGACGGGTTAAGTTGAATGGACACAACACTGGAAGATAAGTTAATTTCTTCAACAATGAACACAAAAGATTAAAGCTTTCAGCACATATGTGCCTCACATCTTACAACTATGCAGATATTTTGTCATTATGCATTAAATAGTAACATTATTAAACTGATTATTGATTTCGAATATCAAACATTCCAAATTTAATCACAGAGGACAGGAATTCACTTGCTGTGTCTTTATATCACAGTGCTGTACACTGCTCGGCTTTTAAAGGAAGGTTTATCAATGTGAAGATACGTGAAGGTGGTCTGTGTTTACATGACAGTGTGCTAACAGCTACTAATGCTGTACTGCAGGGCTGGAGCAAGATGCCTTGTTTACAGTATAAAGGTCAACCAGTTGTGATGTTACTACTGGTTAACCTTAATTCTCTGTAGGATGGCAAAAATATCGACTACTAAAAAGAGTTTGAGATTATAGTAAGTTATATAATGTGGGTTGAAACGCCTTCAGTCTCAATAGCAATAAAATAGGGCATAGTTTCCATACCATAATATCTTGAACAAACAACAACAGTTTTATACTATTTTCTTACGAGCAGGTGCAGAATTTCAAAAAACTGATTTACCTACCACCAAAACCCACTTGTTCTTCTTTTACTAAAGACTTAGCAAATTTTATTTCATTGTTATCAATATTTATCAAAAATATCATGAATCCTCTGTTTTACATTTAAGCATAATCACTGTATATTAATTAATCAATAAACTGTTATAAATACCAACATTCAGGTGATTTCACACCAATTATAATGTATCTATAATTTTTGGGTTTAATATCTAAATTTCATGGTCATCTGTGATTAAATGTTACATTATCATGCTGAATTAATCCGTACAGAAGCTATTAGTAACTTCTCTAACATGTGATTAGAGAACAGCTCTATAGACGACTAGTACTCTGGACAGTTAAGCAAACTTGCAGGTTGGCTTAACAGGTTAACTTTTTATAATTCTATAAAAATGTTTTATCTTTTTGGGCCACTGCTGATCATATATATCCCATTATAATATGGGAGACCATTTAAGTAGAACATTATTTCACAAAATAGTTCTCCTAAACAAATGCAACAATATCTGACTGTAACAATAACAGGAACATTACAAAACACACCAAGTACATGACTATGTGCACAAGTGCATTTTGATGTCAGAACATATATAGTGAAGATAAATGAGTTTTTAGCAACATCTTCAATTTTCATATATCTTGATCAGTGGATTAAGGCAGTTATAAGGCATTTCAGTCTGTACAGGACTTGCATCCGTAAACTCTTAGATACATGATTTGGCAGTATAGGAACCAGGATGTATTTGATTACTAAATATAATTCAATAGAACAGATGTTCCTCAGGTTACATAAGATTGCATTTTTTAGAAATAATATAAAACTCATCTGAGCAAAAGGCACAAATGAAGCTAATACACCTTAGGTACTCCAGTATCCCCCTTCCCACCACCACTGTCTGCTTAAACTTGATAAAGTACTAGCAAATACATCATCATTTGAGAATAAAGGAAGTTGTAGTGGTCTGAGCAGTTGTCTGCTGTCCAAACAGACAGTTCAGTCCAAGGCTGGGACATGAAACACTAAAAAACAACCAGTAAAATAATAAACAGCCAGGCCAGAAAACATGAGATAGACTTATTTCATCCTTCTCATTGCTACTAAATACCCAGGCCAAAAGAACATGAGATAGACTTAATCTTTTCATTCTCCTCATATTGCCTGATCATGCTCATTTTCTTCTCTTGGGTGATCACTTTACTCACCTTTGCACTTCCACATGACTACCAACACTTGCACATGCCAGATATACTGTAGTTCTAGTTGGAAAATTTCACTGCAAAGGAACACCATACTATTATAT
This sequence comes from Birgus latro, assembly GCA_018397915.1. Classification (NCBI taxonomy): domain Eukaryota; kingdom Metazoa; phylum Arthropoda; class Malacostraca; order Decapoda; family Coenobitidae; genus Birgus; species Birgus latro. The sequence continues at coordinate 15,457 of JAGKTI010008031.1, read as the reverse complement.
ACGAAAGGAAGGGATGGAGCCTATAGGCATTCACCATGACAGCATATGCTCAACTAAGAGATAAACAGTGTCCAAGAAGTAAATATTGAACAGGTGTCAGTATACATGCCACAGGCACACCTGTGTTTGTAACTGCACGTGAATGACAAAAATGATTACCTAAAAGGTATTTCTACATATATTTTACAGGGATAACATAAATAATTTTAGGTAAAATGGAACCACATAATTTGAGGATTATCTGTTGCACTTCCTTTTTTCCACACAGAACCTGGATCCTACCCACTCTTTCAAAATAATGGAAAACTGACTGAAGATGAGTGATAGTGATGCTGCTGATGATGATTAGAGCTGCTGAACTAAATTAACATTAAAGGAGATTTATGAACTGGAATAAAGCAATAATTCAAAAATCAAAGTCAGTTTCTACAATCCTGAAGGGATGAATTTTATACTGTTTTTTTTTCCAATGACCATAATAATATAATGTTATTAAAAAAACATACAAAAAAAAAATAATAATAAATAAATAAAAATAATAAAACTGTAAAAATGTTAAGAAAAATACCTTGACCCATATTTGGTGTCACTTGTGCATATTAAAAGTATTACTCAGGCGGCAGTTGATGTAAAAACTGTGAATGAGGTCCTCAGACTTTAGTTTGTGTTCTTGTAACGAGTGAAGAGGTTGTATAAGACTCTCAGGGTAGACTTGAGGTCTCCATTTACAATATCTGCAAAATAAGTAAAGTCAAGTTAACAGAAGCATAAGAGGTCATAAGTTACATTTATCCCCTTTAACTAACATAGGCGTTGACTAAAAGTTATCTCACATATTACATGAAATTGGAATGTATTTTTCTTTTACACACTCCCTGCTATTATTTTTTTTGCATTAACCAATATACACCTTATATATACATACATATATATATACGAAGGCTGTTCAAAAAGTATCCGACCTTTGGTCGGGAAAAATAGACTTATTCATCTGGCTGTCTGAAACCCTCATCCCCTTCAAAGTAGTCTTCTTGGGACTGCACACACTTGTCCCAGCGGTCCCTTCATTGTTGGATTAAATATGTATATGTGTGAGTATATATACAGTGAGTCTTTAATAAACGAAAACCCAATATACGAATTTTTGATGTTACGAAAGCGAGGAATGTAGGACAAATTCCACAATACGAAAGGTATCTGTCTCGATGATACGAAAAGCGAAGCAAAAGGAAATACGAAAAATTCAAAATGGGCGCGCTGCACAGCGTTGCGCTCGCTTGCAGCAAGGCCGTCACAACAATAACAAGACAATTTGCCATCAGGACTTTTCAGCGTCAGGACGATTCCCTGTCATTTATTTACATATCAGTTAATTTAGTAAGTACATTAGTTTTCGAGTTATATGAGTTATAAGCTGATTGTGGTTTAATCTTTTTATAATAAATGCAAAATATGGCATCAAATAGTTGGTATTAACAAAAAAAAAAAAAAAATACTGTACTGTATATTGAAACGTGAATCAGGTGATGTATGCCCCACATGCTCTTGTCTAGGCAACTCACCTGTTACCAGTGACCAGGCCAGTAAAGCCATGTCGCACCACAGTATGAAATTCAAGGCCAGAGTGATTCCCCAATCAATGACAATGTGGAGGACAAAGTTTACGTAGCATTAAAGGAAGAAACAGTCAGAAATGATAACCAGGTAATGTTGCCAAAAAAGATGTGGTATGTTGATGTGTTTTATGAGTGAAACAACACTTATATTGTCTATATAACTGTGTGAAAACCAATAGATTGTACTACATAAAAATTCGTACCAAATAAATAAATAAATAAATATTAAAAGTGGCTTGGAATAGTTACCCTCCCATAGATCGCATTTTCTCAGGTGCAAAGGCCCATAGAAAACACAGCCATATATTTTTTTTTTTTTTTATGCAAGGAACAAGGAACCAAAGGCCACAGGCCTGCATATTGTTCCTTCCAAGAAAAAGCAGAAACAATACAAAAGAGAGCCAAATTCAAGATCCGTTCAATTCGAGATGCCTGGACACACTGCGTTTGAAAGACTGGAGATCATAGGAAGTAGGAAATACAGACAGAGGAAGACACTTCCAGAGTTGACCAGTTGCATAAATGAAGGACTGGGAGTAAAGGTTAACTCTTGCATTAGAGAGCTGGACAGAAAAGGGATGAGAGTTTGTTGCTAGACGGGTACTACGTGCCCATCGTAGAGGTGGAGGGATGCAAGCAGACAGTTCAGAGGAACAGTGACTATTGAAGTAGCGATAGAAGAGAGATAAAGATGCAACAGTGCGGCGAAGAGACAAAGGTTGAAGGGAATCAGTAAGAGGAGGAGAGTTAATGAGACAAAAAGCCTTTGACTCCACCCTATTGAGAAGAGCTGCATGTGGGGAACCTCCCCACACATGAGAGTTGTACTCCATACACGGGCGAATAAAACCTGTGTACAAGGTCAACAACTGTGCAGGGGTAAAGAAAGTTCGGAATCGGCTTAGCAAACCTAATTTCTTGGAAGCAGATTTCACAAGAGAAGTAATATGTTCTTTCCAAGACAAATCCCGAGAGAATGAAACCCCAAGCATGTTCAAGGATGATGCAGGACATAAATGTTCATTATTAAACATTAGTGGGTAATCCTGAGGAAGATTTTGTCGGGTTGATAAGTGTAAGAACTGAGGTTTTTGATGCATTAAAAATAACAAGATTATTTTTACCCCAATCAGAGATACGAGCCAAGTCAGACATTAGGTGTGCCGCAGCCTCATCCCTTTTTTGTTGAAGTAACTGCTGAGATGGACGTTGCAGGAACCGAATGGAAAGGTGAAGGGTGGAATCATCAGCATATGAGTGGATAGGGTTAGATGTACAGCTTAGAAGGTCATTGATGAATAAAAGGAAGAGAGTAGGTGATAGGACAGAGCCCTGAGGAACACCACTGTTGATAGGTCTAGGAGAGGAAC
>JAGKTI010008030.1:0-16018 GCA_018397915.1 Birgus latro | reverse complement strand
AATTGATAGTGGCCATGATCTGCCCCAGGTTAGAATATGCAGCAGTAGTGTGGTCCCCACACAAAAAGAAAGATATAACCAAGATTGAGAGAATACAAAGAACAGCAACCAAGATGGTCCCCAGTCTGGCAGATTTGTCATACAGAGAGAGGCTGGAAAGACTGAATTTGCATTCCTTAGAGGAAAGGAGAGAGAGAGGCGACATGATTGCAGTGTTCAGGACCATGATAGAAGTAGATAAAACTGACAGAGAAAATCTGTTTGTGTCGGATAAGAGGGTAACAAGAGGACACGGTATGAAACTAAAGAAGCCAAGCTGCTTGAAGGACATCAAGAAATATAGCTTTCCTTATAGATGCATAGACCTGTGGAATAGCCTGTACAAAGAGATCATCCAGTCTAAAAACTTAAACAAGTTTAAGGCAAAATTTGACTTATTGAGAAATAGAGACGGGACCCCACGAGCGTAGCTCATTTCCTGCATATCACAATTAGATGAATTTGGTAAATACACATATACACAGGATGCTGTCAGCAGCAGAGGTCCAAACTAAATAATGCAAAATTTGTGGCAAAAAGGAAGTATGCCTATTGTCAATATGCAAGGTGAATGCATGAGTTGTGGTCCCACTTCATTTGAGTGAAAATAAGCTGCAGGTGTCAGTCAAATAAGAGCAAAACACTGTGACAGTTTTAATTTTGTACGAATGCGCCATAGTGCAGAGAAGCAGCCCATTGTTTACATCCAGCGACAGTGAGTTCGTGGGGTTCTCCAATGAAGAACAAAACAACAGAAATATCAAGCTGAACCAAACAAGAGGAACAAGCGTGGAGAAAATGGCTGAGAAGAATGCCCAGGAATTAAAACAGGTATGGGCAATAATTAGTGAATTACAAGAACAAAACCTCAGAACAGGAGAGGGATATAAAGGAGATGCGAAATAGGTTGGAAAGTGTCAGCTCATGCAGTGTTAACCAAGAGAGAAAGGTCTGAATTAAAAGAAGATAATTAATCATCTGCATGTGAAATAAAACAGCTTAAATGGGAAAATATGAGGCTGGGGGAGGAAAGCGACAAGATGAAATGTAAACTTGACAAGTGTGAATCTAAAACTAAGATGCACGAAGGACATATCAAGGAAATCCGAGAACACCACAAGGGGTGGAAGAAAACTCAAATGGAAGATAAAATGTCTTATGGAGATTTTAGAAGAACAGATAAAGGAAAGCCACAAAAAGGTGGGGAAGAAAGTGGTAAAGGTATTAAAAAGTAAAGAATCACTTGTCTGAGATGCAGGAGACAAGAAAAAATGCATGATTATCCCAGGTTTGAAAGAAAAAAACAATGTCAGTGAGGTCAGAAAGAGAAAGGGAAGAACTGAGAAGGGCAAAGGAATAGTGTCAATAATTATGGATGGAAATAACAAAGCCCAAGAGGAGATCAAGGAAGTGTTCTGGCTGGGAAAATATGTGGAGGGAAGGGCAAGGCCACTAAAAGTAAAATTTCAATTTCAGGTCACAGTAAATGAAATAATCAACAAGACTTGGAAATTAGCAGATAAGGAATGATTCAAAAATATCTGGATTAGGAGAGACGCAAATGAGGAAGAGAGAGCTAAATTAAAGAAACTTGTGAGGGAAGCCAAGGGAAAAAAAAAAAAAGACCAAAGAATGGAGGAAGAGAAGAAAGAGTTCTATTGGACAGTTATGGATCAGAAATTGAGGAACTGGTACAGAAGGAAAAAAGTAGAAAGACAGAATAAAAAACAATGCAAAAAGACTGAAAGTGGCATATGCTAATGCAGATGGTCTAATCTCAGCAAGGCTAGAAACTGATGATTTCTTGAGGGTAAATGAGCCAGACATCATGTGCTTCATACAGACCAAACTAAGAGAGAATACTGAAATCCAAATGGGAGATGGGAAATACAAAACTATGAAGATGAGATGGAAAAGAAAAAATGGGAGGAAGAGTGATAATAGCAGTGAAAAACAGCCTAAATATGGATAGTGTGGAACTGGGAGAAGGTATGGCTGAAGTAAAAAAACATAGTAACAGAAACCAGAGGGAAAGGCAAGAGAGACACTGTAGTAGCATATATCCCCTCCAAGACAAGGGCATGGAATGAGGAGGAATATCAGATGATGTCAGACATGGTTAGATACCTACAGAAAGTGACTGAGAAAAGCAACAACATAGCCCTGATGGGTGCCATTAATTGTAAAGAGGTAAACTGAAAGAAGTGGGATTTAGGAAATAGTGAAGACTCATGGGGCAGTATACTGTTATATATAGCAATGGACAGTGTAAATGACTCAGTGGGTCAAAGAAGAGACAAGATTTAGAGGTGATGACACACCAGCATGACTACATTTAATTCTAACCAAAGAACTTGATGCAACTGAATCTCTGAAATATCTGTGCTTCGTAGGAAAAAGTGATCATGCTGTGATAGAGTTCCAAACGATAGAAGGAAATGGGGAGACAAGAGATGAGCTATATGGGCTGGAAGATACAACTTTGGGATGGCAAACTTTATAAGACTGAAAAAAATGGTCAAAGAAGCAGATTGGTGAGAATTCCGGAAAACAAGAGATAGAGAAGAAGTGGGACACCTTTCTAGACTCATACAATACGGGTGTGGAAAAGTATGTGCCAAAAGTTAGTGGGAAAGTGAACAGGAGAAATGACTGGCTCAACAAAAGGTATATGATAGCAAAATAAGAAAGGGAAAAGACATGGAACAAATGGAGAAAGTGAGGTAAAGACAAAGGAAGAATATAAAAGAACAAGAAATGAATATACCAAAATACACAGAGAGGAGGAAAGAAACTTCGAAAAAGGTACAGTTGGCAAATGTAAGGAAGAACCTAAACTGTTTTATAGATCTGTTTGTTACACCCTCTTGATGGTGGAAGGAAAGTCCTGGAGTAGCTATTTACAGCCTTTAATTGTGGAGCACGGGGACAGTAGTTGTCCGTATCAGAGTTAGCCCTCGAATGACAGTATATGTGTTTCTATTTGGTTGGTTAAGCCTGGGAATGGCTGATTAGGTCAGCAGTTCTGCGATACAGAGGGGGCACACAGCAGGGGGGCATATATACTGTACATATACATATTGGGCATATATACATATAAGGGGAATGGTACAATACTCTCCCAGGTGGTTGAGATGGTGTCTCCTGACACTAGAGAGGAGTTATATGGAGAGGTTCATATGACTAAGGTAGGCGGGAGATTTGTACAAGTGGGAAGTATGATACAGTTGAAAGAGGGAGGCATTATGATTCAAAAGTTGGAGTAGGAGTTATAATACAGGGTAGGAGGGAGGACACGGCCATGTCAAGGGGATGTAAACTAGGGATATACAGTAAACCCTTGATAAGCTGAACTATATGGGGCTCTACCCTGGTTCGAATTACCAAATTTTCCGGCTTACCGAATTTTCACCCCCCAAAACTGCTAAATTACCGAATTATCACCCCCCAAAATTGCTAAGACAATACCTATTACTTGTCCTTTCAACACTAAATTAAAGAAGCATATATAAATAAATTAGTTATGACAAAAAACAATATAGTGCATTTAATATACATTTAACCCCTTCAGTGCTGTGTGTATTTTCATTTTGTTCTTGCTGCCACCAGACAATTTTAGTCAGTGTAGGTTGGATCTGTGGAAGTGCACGGGGTTGGTACAGCCTTCGTTAACCCCTTCAGTATGTGAGTCCAGTCCTGAGTGCCATAAAATCGGCTGGAGGAAGCATAAATAAAGTAGAAATAGACGTCACAGTACTGAAATGGTTAATTGGTAGAAAATCATTCACAGAGGCAGTACCGACTGTCGGGAACGTGTGTTGGAGATGGATTTTCACCCCCCCCAAATTGCAATAACAATACTTATTACTTGTCTTCTTAACACTAACGTAAAGGAGCATATACAGTGTATAAATTAATAAAGAAAGACAAAAAAGAAAGAATTCAGTGCACATAATTTGCCTTTCGTAAGAGGCAGAAGATCATCGGGAGTTTGTTTTGTTTTGGAGACGGAGGTGGCGGAGGTGGTTTAACTCACACTTGAACGTAAATTCTAAAAAGTACCCAGTATTTATTTCACTCTACATTAAGAACTAAACTTAAATATAATCACTATAATAGACTGCAGTGTAACACCTTTCGTTAGATGCAGTAGATTCTTTGGCAGTTTGTTTTGTTTTGGAGACAGAGGTGGTGGAGGTGGTTTAGTTCATACTGTAACGTAAATTCTAAACAGTACCCAGTATTTATTTCACTCTATATTAAGAACTAAACTTAAGTGTAATCACTGTAATAGACTGCAATGTAACACTTTCAGTAATAATAGTACTGAACTTTAATCATGATCATTACACTCACGCGCGCACATTTTATTTTTTTTTAGCTTCATTCCTTTACAACTAGAGGTGCCAGTATCACTTCTTTTAAGCTATGAACCTTCCATGGCAAAGAAGAAGGCAAAAGGAGAGCACTGTTCAGCACTAAATGACAATAAGAATGGCGCAACAACAGTCTCCAAAAGCAAGCAGCAGACTGGCGCCACGACTCTGCTTGGCGCCATTTCTCCCCCTACTTTTGCATTTCGGCCTACTTCATACGTGGTCTCGGCCTGAGTTCGGCTAACTGAAGATTCCGGCTTCTAAAAGTTTGGCTTATCAAGGGTTTACTGTACATTGTTACAATGGAAGGTATGTTGATATAAGATACACTAGGAGGCATGTTGATATATGATACAAGGAGTAAATAGAAGTATGCGTTCACGCATGTTCTTATATCTATATAAGTATATAACTCTTTGCTAAATAGGTTGCATATTTCTCTCTCTCTCTCTCTCTCTCTCTCTCTCTCTCTCTCTCTCTCTCTCTCTCTCTTTTTTGTAGCTAGTTTCTATATGTCACACATTACTGTATCAGAAAAATGCCAACATCTGCTGGTGGTACTCTTCTGTCCACAGTTTATGCAACTTATTAGGTGGTATTGGTAGTCACTGAATGCGAGGGCACTAAGGACGGGTAGTTTCAATGTCTTGGGTAGGGCGTACCATGCCAGTAGCGATTCTGATTTCCTGTAGTCTGTGTTCCATTTTCCGGACACAACAGTGCACTGCACAGATGATGAGGAGAAAACCTATGAAAGAGATGACCACAGGGGGAAACACAAAGGTTGGATGAACCCATAAACGGCTGAAGGCCAGAGAAAATTGATCCATAATGAAGTCATTGTCATTAAGGAATGTTAGCATATGCACGTTGGGGGAGATAACGGTAATGTTAGCAGATGGCAGGTTGGAAGGCATGTCAATTGGTTGGAAGATGTCGTAGGAGTGTTTACGGATTGATTGGTGATAGCGGGTGGCGTAAGTGATGACCGACTTGATTGACGGTACAATAGTCAGGTGCTTTGCAGAGACCACTAGCAGGTACGGAGCGGACCGAAGTACCAGGACACATGATGATGACAGAGATGGGAACAGTAAAGAAGAAGTACTGGACGTGGCTGAGGTGAGTATGGTGGACTGGGAGTACAAGAGCTGGAACAAAGGAACAGGCCGAGTATGTGGAATGGCTATGAACTAAAGCAGACTCACAGGGTGTAGCGCTGCTAGGGAAGATAGCGAAAAGGTGGGCAGCACAGAGACGAGAGGTAGAGGTAAGGGAGGAACATTTCTGGAGGTCTGTGGTAGAAAGGTAGGCAACTGAAAGAAGTTCAAGTGAGAGGAGGAAATATTCTGAAGGAACAGAGACTTGCAAATAAGGACTTGTTGTATCGGAAGGGGAAGGGAATGATGTGGAAGAGGTTGAAGGTGATGTCAGAACGTAGAGGAATATGGATGACGACGTATTTGGTGAGAAGAGTGGCCTCGAGAACTGGATAGTAATATTCAAGAGAGGAGTAGGGGAGTACTAGGGATAAACTGAAAGTAGAGTGAGCCCATTCTAATACAGAGCGGAGAGCTGAGATAGGTACTAAGTCTGCAGTGACATGTCCATTAATAGCATTGACTAGGATACGAACCAAGGCAATGACCTGAAAGAGTAGAGAGTCAATGGCCAGTTGAAGATTATCCATGTTGAGTTTGAGATAAAAGAACTGAGAAATAACGATGAGATTTGAAAGGTGTTGTTTTAAGATGTCAGTGAAGTTGTTCAGAGTGTAAGTTACTTCATTTAGGTGGGCTGTAATCTTCTGTAACATAGTGTGTTGGACCTTGATGACTCAGCATTGAGATTCTAGGGCAGAAGCTAAATGAGCTAGGTCAGATTTGAAGCCAGGAAGGTCTCGGGCTGTAGCGACGCCAAACAAGCCGCTCAGAATTTCACCTCTGAGGTCAAAGAGACCTCATTTCACATGAGAATGACCTACAAGTGGCTGAATGGAGAATGTGTCATTGAGCTCAGTGAATTTACCAGAAATGTATTGCACCCGCCAGGAGAGTGGGAGGTAAAGATGATAAAAATACTGATTTGGGTTGTGTTGCCCCATGAGGGCTGTGAGATGGGTCTTGATTTTGTGTAGCTGGTGCGTGTAGGCAGGCAGGGCGATGGGTACGTCGGCCAGGGGCACAAGATCGTAGCGCAGGGAGACTACATCTTCGATGAGCATTACCTCGCCTCCCGAGCCGACCAAGGCCCCAGGACGTACTCCGCCATCGTCCTCACCGGACCCGGACCCTAGGAGGGTCAGCACTGCCAGCAGGTAGACTGCTAACATTATACCTAGAAGATTAGGTTAGAATTAATGGGAGAGTTCCTGGAAAGGTTGATGAGCAGAATGCAGTTTGGATCAATATTGATTGGTTGATGAATGAGTAGGTGTAGGAGGAGATGAAGGAGACTGATGGATAGGTGGAGATAGGGTAGACTGAGGGATTTGTGGAGTAGGAAGGAGAGCAGTAGGTTGTGCAAGTGAGTCTTCCAACACTAGGCCTCGTGGTGCACGTTTTAGATCGTCAGCATGGACCCACTTGGTGTCTGTAATAGAGAGGTCTTGGATGTGGAACTTGTTTGCTTGTTTATTCAGTAGCGAAGAGGGCCGGTAAATTTGTCATCCAGTTTAGAGGTGCACATAAGGGAATGAGCAAAGACTAGATCACCGACGTTGATAGTGATAGGAGAGGCAGATTTATGTTGCCGTTGCATCATGTCCTCCTTAGATGAAGCGAGATTGGATGTTACATACTGATGGATTGTTTGGAAGTTGGCCAATTTTACTCTGACATAATCATCCATCTTTTAGATGGGGCCTGGCTTTGAGGATATCAGGGTGTATGGTAGGTGTTTGTCAAAACCAAAGAGGACAAAGAAGGGAGATTCGCCAATGGAAGCGTTGATGGAGCTATTGATTGAGGATGCAACTTGGGGAATCCAGTCATCCCATGACGAACTATGGGAGCCTAGGTGTCTGAGGCACTCTAAGATTTTTCTATTGTGGCACTCTACAAGGCCATTGGAAGCTGGATGGTTAGCTACAACATTGCATTTGTTAATTTTGAAGCGGCGACAGATCTCATCCAGGAGACTATTGTTGAACTCAGTACCACTGTCAATGAGGATGGTATGTGGTGTACTGAACGGGCAAATTACATGATCTACGAAGGCATGTGCAACACTCTTCGCGATCTTATCTGAGAGGGGTACGAGGACACAGTAGCGTGAGAAGTGGTCGACTGTTACGAACAAATACTCTGTTCCTGATTCCGTAAGAGGGAGTTTTAGTAAGATCGATGGACGCTGTTTCCCATGGTCGTGATGGGATTGGGTATTGTAAGAGCGGTGCAGGTAAGCTGGTGGAACCTTTGTGGCAGTGGCACGAGATGCAAGAGTCACAGTGCGCACTGATATCGCGATGCATGGTTGGTCAATAGTACCTGAGACGTGCTTGGCGCAAGCATCGGTCTTTACCTGGATGGGATGCGTGAGGTGTATCATGAACGATGTGAAGGACCGCAGATATCAGGTCAGTAGGGACAACGAGTTGGTGTACTTCTCTGTTGGGCAAATCCTTCCCTGTAAGGAATGTTTTTCTGTACAAGAGACCATCTTTTAGTATGAACTCATCTAGTGGTACTGGTAGAGTAGGTAAGGTCGAGGCATCTCCTGATTCGAGGAAATAAACTACTTGGGACCACATGGAATCTTTGCGATGAGAGTTTTGAACATCCTCTGATGTTAAGGTTGTGCTGTCAGTGGCCTTGGGCAGCAGGGACGTGACAAGTGTGGCTACATGATGTGAGAGGGCGTCGGCGACTACAATCGATTTTCCTGGGACATACTGAAAAGTGGGATTGAAGTCCTGGATGGTGATGGACCATCAAGCTAACCTACCGGTGAGGTTGCATCCCTTAAACAAACCACATAGAGCAAGGTGGTCTGTCTGGATATGCACTGGATAACCATATACTATGTCTCTGGAATGTTTCAAGGACCAGACTACTGCCAAAGCTTCTAAATCGGTGATACTGTAATTACGTTCAGCGGTGGTAAGTGCGCGACTAACATACGCTATTACATGCTTCCTTGATGCTTGATCTAGTTGCATTAAAACTGCACCAAGTCTTGCACCTGAGGCGTCTGTGCATAGAAGAAAGGGTTTGGTATAATCAGGGAATGCTAAAATTGGGGCATTGACAAGAGCTGTCTTTAGTGCTTGGAAAGTCTGTGACTGATCATTAGTCCACACAAAGGATACATTCTTCCTTAGTAAGTGGGTTAGAGAAGCGGCGATCTTTGCATAATCTTTAATGAATCTACGGTAGTAACCACTTAGACCTAGGAAACTTCTGAGAGCATTGGTAATGGTAGGTTCTGGGAAATTGACGATCACCTTAGTTTTGTTGTCATTAGTATTAATGCCTTGTGCGTCGACGACATGTCCTAGAAAGTTGAGTTTCTTTCTCAGGAAGTCTCATTTTCTGAGGTTGATTTTCAGGCCTGCTAGCCATAGGCGTTCCAATACTTGTTGTAGTTTGGCAAAATGGTCAGGGACTGATTTACTCACAACAATGATGTCATCTAGGTAAGCAAAAAGAGAGTGTCCCATCATGCCACTAAATACCGAATGGATAAGTCGCATGAATACTGAAGGAGCATTTCTCAAACCAAAAGGAAGTCTCTTAAACTGGAAATGTCCGGAAGGGGTGCTGAAGGCTGTAACTGGGTGAGAGGATTCTTCCATTTCGACCTGCCAGTAACCACTGAGGAGGTCTAGGGATGAAAAGACTACATTATTTTCACCTAGTGATTCTAGCAAATCTGTGAGGACGGGTAACGGGAAACGGTCTGGAACGGTTACAGAGTTTACTTCACGGTATTCCACTACTGGTCTAAGGTTGCTGTCCTTCTTTGGGACTAAGAAAAGAGGGCTATTCCATGGACTGACGGAGGGTTCGATAATGTCCTGAACTAACATTTTCTGTACCATCTGATCTGTCAGTTTTCTCAAGCTGTGAGGTAACCGATATGCTGGTATGTAAATCGGCTGAGTTACTGGTACTAGTTCTATGTGATGTTTGACTAAGTCTGTCCTGCCCATTTGTTCTCCGGGTAAGGCTACCACATTTCTGTAAGCATGCAAAAGGTCGAGCAGTTGAGATTTATGCTGTGGAAAATCTTTGCAAGTCAGATTTGAGAGCAGGTCAGGTGAACGAGTCGGAGCAGATCCCGTAGAGTTAATGGCACATATACCTGTTTGTTGACTATCATCATCAGTAGAGATAGAGGATTCCTGGCACACCATTATGCCCACTGGGTATACCAGGAAGTCTCCAATCTTTACACCACTTTTAAGTTTTATTGGAGCATTAGTGACATTGAGCAAGTATAAATAGCATAGGCTGTCCTCTAAGACCGTGCACCAGGCTGACTCATAAGTTAAGCCATTCACACAACACGTCTCAGGTAGTGTTAGTATATCCACTCCTTCTTTCGCACCTACAACACAAACAGAGAACAGAGACTTTGGTGAACTCATGCGGTAACAAAATTGTGCACGTATTCGTTACTGCACGCCTCGTCTCTGCGTGTTGGAGAACATCAGTCAGACTCTGTGAGGTAGGTAAATGAGACATGTCTGAGTCGGCTGTAGTTCTGTCGTTAGAGAAGGCTGGAAGAGCCTTTTCTGAATGCTGAAAGGATGTATCATCAGGTGTTGAGGAATGCATGTCCTTGCTGTCAGTTTCGTTTTGTTTTGTTTTTGAAGGCTCCAACATGCTTGCATGCGTCGGCCTTGGTCACCTAATGGCAGCTCTCCATGCTGATCGATCCCTGGCAGCCTCCCTGTTCAGTCCCTTAACCCTTAAGTCACACTTAAAGACCTCGTCCCATGTCTTTCTCGGTCTACCCCTCCCAACCCCTTCCCCAGTACTAACACCTCTCACCCTCTGTACCCAATTATCATCCCCCATCCTCTCCACATGTCCAAACCACCTCAGCCTACATCTCCTCATCACAACACCAATACACTCCAGTCCCATCCTACCTCTCAACTCTTCCATCGTAAACCCAGCCCCCCCAGGCCTTGCACGCAGGGACGCACTGCACATCCACCTAATCATTGTCATTTCTGTACGTTTAAACCTCCAAATATCCTCTTCCTTTACTGCCCAGGTCTCACTACCAAACAGCATCATACTCCTAACACATGCTGCATACAAAGATCCCTTAGCACATAAGGAGAGTCCTCTCAATGTCAGGAAAGGCAACAGCTCCCTGAACTTCTTCCAACCACTTCTCACCCTAGCAACCGAGCTAACTCCAGCCCCACCTCCGGCACATAACATGTCTCCCAAATAACAAAACTCCTCAGTCAGCGAGGGAATATCTCTGTATTCTCGGGTGATGATGATGATGATGGGTTGGCTTGTGTTGTACTCTTAAGACAGTGCGAGAGTCAAGGAGGACTGAATGACTGAATTTATCGTAAGGACAGGACGGGGACATTCCATACTGTAGACTGGAAACCCAGAAATGTCTATACTACTACAGGCAGGTAATAATGCAATGGAGTGTTGTGCCATGATGGGTAAGCCAATAAGGGCATCTGCTGGATATTTCAGTTCATTAGTAACATGAAATTCTATTGGGAAAGGGAGTAAGGCGCTGTCTAGTTGTACTTCTAAAGTGACTCTTCCCTTGACCTTAAACTCTGAGCCTTCTATACTGCATAGGCGAATGTCAGGCGGCTCAAGGAAACTGATGTGTTTGTGGTGGTGTTGAATGATGTCTAAAGAGGTATCAGAAATCAAGTTTTACTATAGATCCAATGCCCATGAAGAACGATGTTGGTATCTCATTACTCCGTCCTAGAATGACTAGACCTGAAGAAGTTATGGGTCCAACACGACGGATGGGGAGTTGGTGTTCTGTTGCTACGTCATATTGGTCCGATACGGGCGCGGCACTTCCCCCGACAGGTGGCGGTTGAGGTAAGGACATTCCTCAGTAGTGTGTGCCGTACTGGTCCTATGATACTATCATGTAGGACGACGCGAGCGGGAAGGCCGTCTAGTTTGGGAGTGAGGCCATGTGTGTTTACGGTCGCAACTGTTTGCTCTGTGTCCGGGTTTACCACAGTGCCATCTGAGGATCGAGGATTGTCTGTTCTGTCGGACGCTAGATTGATCATGACCAGCAGGTGGAGAACGATGCGGGGCAGGTCCGCCTCATGTGGTGGAACGGGAACGGTATTGGTCTGGGGGAGTGGTAGTGTGACAGACCTGAGAGACCAAGGGGTGGTTTGTGGCCTGACGCGTGCAGTTTGAACCTGTTCTTTCATGGATGGTTTTAGTGATCTGAACAATTTTATCTCCTGGATTGAAACCGATCGCCAGGGCTATCTCCCTCTATTTAGGATCAAGCCAATGGAGGAATCTCAGGTAATCAAATAAATCTGAAAAGTTGTTGAGTGAAACCATAGGAGTTCCATTCGCTTCCTCTACCCATTTTGTGCCTATAAGTAATTGGCGGATCTCGCTACTAGTGGTTTTCATGGCAGCAGCTGCTTCACGTAGTTTGGTATGTTGGTGGGGGACTTGCAAATCCTCATCCATCTGGGTGAGGAGATTAGTGTACCCAATAAGAGATGCAAAACTGGAATGTTGGCAACAAAGTGTTATGAGTTCCTTACGGAAATCATCAAAGGTTTTTATGCCATCAAAATGTCCAGCACTGATCGCGGATCCGATGTCCGATTTGCCTTGGTGTAAGCGACCCATAAGATAAGAGACTTTGAGGTTTTCATCTGTAAACCGCCGATTGTGGATGTCAGTTTCGACCTCTCTGAGGAAATCATAAACAGAAAAAGTGGAATCCTAACCGGTAAATTTGGGACGATTGGCATCATCGAGATAAGAGAGACTGTGGAGTAGGGGTTGTTTGGTTCATGGTTGGAAGTGTGGAAGTAATTGAAGTAGGGGATTGAGAGAGAGAGTAGGTAGGAGTAGTTATCTGTAGCGCAGACGGGAGATGAAGTGGGGCAGGAGAGGTGGCAATAGTGGAAGGAACGGGGAGAGAAGCAGGCTGTGTAGTAGCAGGGGTAGAGGATGAGGTATCTGGATGGATAGTATCTGGATGGGAAGTTTGTTGTGAGGCAGGTAATGAAGTGGTAGGCGGTGAGTCAAGTCGTGGGTACGTGCACCCGCTACGTAGATGAGTCAGTG
The DNA here is from genome assembly GCA_018397915.1 of Birgus latro. Lineage (NCBI taxonomy): Eukaryota > Metazoa > Arthropoda > Malacostraca > Decapoda > Coenobitidae > Birgus > Birgus latro. The sequence goes on along the minus strand of JAGKTI010008030.1, from coordinate 3,327 downwards.
AATTGTCCTCGGCGGGTGGAGTGTGAGCATTGGTTGCTTCTTGGCTGAGAGTGGGTGGAGTAAGTTCCGTATATTGAAAGTATGACGTGTAGTCTGGCGATGTAATGTAAGATGAGAGATGAGGAGTGATATATACAGGGTGATTCACGAGTTTCTCTGGAAACTCTGGGAAATGCAAGCTTATGCAATTCTAAGCATAAAATACTCTATAAGTATAGATGTTTAATGTAATGGTTTAGAAGTGGGGAAATTTTCAAATTGACAGATGTGAGTGGGAGGCCCCCCATCATGTTGAAAAATGATATGTCGCTGTGTCTTCAGAGGCACATCTTTAACACGCCAAGTCCCAACTGTTTTTTTACGCAGCCTACCCCCAGGTCCCAACCGATTTTTGACTTTTTGTTTTTTGGCTGAAACCTTCGCTTTTGGTGAGAAACATCGAAAATTCATAGTGAAATCACGATCCTGAGGTAAAAAAATGTTGATACAGGTGTCACTCAACCTTACGTTTTCCTTCTTTTTCAGGGTACCTGGCTAAGAAAATGAACTATGGAAGGGTTGAGTAATTCAAGCCGCTTTAAAATTATGTATTTATTTCATTTATTTGGTACGAATTTAAGTGTATTATAAGTCTATAATGGTTTTCACACAGTAATATAGGCGTTTAAAAGCATTGTTCACTTACCCAAAACCCCAGTATGAGGCACCTTCTTTTACGACATTAGCACCTCACCACTTCTGTTTGTTTCTACCTCTAGCTTCTTTGTTTCTTTGTCCTCCACCTCAGGAATTACTTTCACCGTGAATTTCGTCATTAGAGAGACTGTGGGGCAACATACTAGTGGAATCTCAAATTTTGATGGAAATATGTACCCAAAAAACGCTGCGAAATTCAGATCATCGAAATTTAAATTGAACTAATGGGAAAATTTTTTTGGGGTCCGGGGCCTCCGAACCTCACTACATAAAATCATCATTTTTTGCCCACACCCCCTGTAAACTTTATGAACTATAACTGTGGTTAAGTAACTGTAGTTCTGAATTGTATTGCCATACTGTATGGCAGAATACGGATTTTTGCCTTGTCAGCAAGGGTATACTGTACTTGGTGTATTTCTGCCCCTTCCAATACTCCCTTTTCTCCTTTGGTTGCGAACATTTAGAGGTGCCAGGCTGCTCACGTCCATTTACCACTGCTACCCGAAGAAACACTCTTGCTTGCCATCTTGAAACTGGTAGCTGCAATGAAAATACATACAACGAAATCACAGCAAAATGCACGTCCACATATGGAAGGTACAGGCTGAAACTGCAGCGCTTGGCTGTAGAGTGTGAGATGGGAGAAAATCCTTTGCATCAACACTCCCATTTTTCTTAATTTTTACTTCTACATTATTCTGCTGTGCTTTGTGGTCTGGGTTTTCTTGAATAATATATCAAACATCTGGTTTTCAATATAAAGCTGGTTTTATGCCCTTAGCTATGTTCCACTTCTCAGTTCCTTTATCTTTTGCTCTCTCTTTCTCCATATCTTGTTCAAGCCTTCATTTTTTGCTTCCATATTTTCACTAATAAATAGAAATTTCCCAATAATGTCTTCTATATTTTATTCATATGGTTGTTGCAATTCAATAATAGTTTTCCTTTCTTCACCATGGCTTGTTTTGGTTGAAGTTGGGCCCTGAGACCATCGAAACATGCGATTTTGCATCAAAAAGTGAGATAGGCGGACCACTTGAAAATGCATCAAAATCTGAATCATCGAAATCTAAACAACTGAAATTTGAAAATCCACTGTATATACAGATATATATATATATATATATATATTGCTAGACGCCTTCATCCCGTAAGGAGTGGTCACAAACAAACTGCCTCCATGTCACACACACACACACACACACACACACACACACACATATATATAGATATATATATATATATATACAGAGTATATCATTTGTTTTGTTTTTGAAGGCTCCAACATGCTTGCATGCATTGGCCTTGATCACCTAATGGCGGCTCTCCATGCTGATCAATCCCTGGCAGTCTCCCTGTTCAGTCCCTTAACCCTAAGTCACACTTAATGACCTCGTCCCATGTCTTTCTCGGTCTACCCCTCCCCCAATATTAACACTTCTCACCCTCTGTACCCAATTATCATCCCCCACCCTCTCCACATGTCCAAACCACCTCAACCTACCTCTCCTCATCACAACACCAATACACTCCAGTCCCATCCTACCTCTCAACTCTTCCATCGTAAACCAAGCCCCCCCAGGCCTTGCACGCAGGGACACACTGCACATCCACCTAATCATTGTCATTTCTGTACGTTTAAACCTGCGAATATCCTCTTCCTTTACTGCCCAGGTCTCACTACCATACAGCATCACACTCCTAACACATGCTGCATACAAAGACCCCTTAGCACATAAGGAGAGTCCTCTCAATGTCAGGAGAGGCAACAGCTCCCTGAAATTCTTCCAACCACTTCTCATCCTAGCAACTGAGCTAACTCCAGCCCCACCTCCGGCACATAACATGTCTCCCAAATAACAAAACTCCTCCACACTCAAGAGACTCACCTGCAAGTTCTACCCTCTCACACCTAACAATCTCCGCCTGCTCTCCCCGACATGCTGCACACGTGAAATCAGCTTTATCTCGGACTCTACCTCTAATACCACTACATCTCTTGTGACCCATTTATCACAAACACTACACAAGATGGAATTACTTCCCACACCCTTGTGGCAAACTGCACATGGCCACTCTCCCTCTCCTCTAATTGTACTGCCACCAACCCTAGATATCATCACTTTTGTTTATCTGCATTTACCCTTAAGCCAGTGCAGCCCCTCAGATAGCGTTTTTTTAAGTAGCAAATCCATCGATAGCGACAAGAATGAAAAAATCTCATAGCGATTAATGCTGCATGGTTAGCTTAAATCCGCTAGGCATTTAACACGTAGCAAGCAGGTGGGCAGAGTTGCCAAGGTCGGACCCTGGTAACACTGATAGTGAGTGCGAGTCTATTGTCATTCAGTTCATTGACCCATGTGGAGTGAAAGTATGTATCTTAAGCTTTTCTTATAACTAATCTCCAACTCTCTCTCTCCTACCAAATTTTACAGTTTTAAATATTTCCTTTACTTTTACTTTTCTCTTGGGGGAATGCCGGTATCTAGGCAATACTGACGGGTGGAAGGTGAACCTCCCCGCAGTTACCCCAAGAAGAAGAAGAAGAAGAAGATTGTTTGTTTATCCACGCGCCGTACAATCATTCAACTTGTCACAGTCTCGCCATTGTTAAAGTTTTTTGTG
>JAGKTI010008029.1:23906-34875 GCA_018397915.1 Birgus latro | reverse complement strand
CTCTCTCTCTCTCTCTCTCTCGAGCGAAGAAAGGAAACATAAGAGGGGTGTTGGTGAAGGATTTGATGTAGATATAGGTTTCACAATACACAAGGAAGAGGGAAGTTAAAATGAAAGGCAGTCAAGAGTGTGTGTGACCTGAGGAGGGAGGCTAATTCCTAAGGGACAGTATAATCGGGACAGAGTACGGTGATATACATTTCAGTTTATTCCTGCTAATTTCAGACGATTTCATACAGCTTAGGAAACGCCATTCGTACTGACGGGGATAACGAGTCTCTCCAGATCGAAAATTCTCCCTTAATCTGAATAAATGAAAATAGCAAGCAAACAGTACGATAGACGTCGTCGTAGCGAAGGGACTAGTAACAACTGAGGGGCTGCTGTTAGGCTCATATAAAAGTCTTGGATGGCAAGAACAAAAAAGAATATCGACATAGCGAAGGATTTTTTAGAGACAGCAATCTCTTCACTACACGAGGCCTTTTCTGATCTACTAATAACTGAAAATAAAATTAGAGGGGCACACAGTGGAGCGCATCTCTCCGACAATGGCAACGTAATTTCCAAACCACTCTTCATAATGGGTTTGGTTTTCACATCATTGATTAGGGTTTCACAGAAAGTGTTTTCCGGATCCAGAATCTGTAAGACGATCCGGACCAGTTTCAAAGGTTAATCAATTGTTCCCTGGTACATGGGCTATCTACCCACCAAATTTGGTCCAGATCTCGCTTTTAGTATTTGAGTAATCCTGCTAACAGACAGACAAACAATAAAACAAACAAGGGTGAAAACACACTCTTCTTGTCGGAGAGAATAAATCATCTGAGAGAGGCAGGAATAAAAGACGTGAGTAGCATCGTAGTGAATGGGTGACGTATGGGAATTATGACGATGAGGACCCGAACTGATCTTTGGTTTGATGCCGCCCTTCCACCACAACCACCCTTCCTTGAAACGATTCACCAAGTTTCCGTACATTTCGCCTCAGCCATACTTCACCTCAGCCACGCTTCTTGTCTGGCACATTTCACGTATTTCCGTTTCACTTCACTCAGCCAATTGCACACATCATACTTCCGGCTACACGTCAAGCATTTTCCCTTCACTTCACCTCAGCCACACTTCTCTTACCTAAGCAACAAGTTCCTTTATCCCCGACCGCCTGCTGCCCTCCCTCCCCCCCCACCACCACCAAAGAAAAAAAAAGTTAAGGTGAGGCTGGGTGGTAACTGGCCTACCCGAGGGACACTGAGCTTTTCTTCACACATAGCAAGAGTTACCCTGATTTCTCACCTTCCTTCCTCCTCCTTCTCTACCTTCCTCTCTTTAGCTTTCTTTCTCCTTTCTCTTCTCTTCTTTCTCTTTACTTCTTTTTCTTCCCCCTTTCGTTTTTCTTTCTTTCTTCCTTCTCCTCTTTTTCCCCTCTTCCCATCTTCCTTTATTTTCTGTTTTTCACATATCGTTCATTCTCTTTATTTCATCACTCTACTTTTCATATCATTTTTTACATCCTCTTTTCTTCTTGAGTTTAACTTCCTCTTCTCCTGTCGTCCTTTTTTCATTAGCCATATTTCCTCGTCTTCTCTTTACTTCTTTTTTTTTTTTTGCTTCTCTCGGCTCTGTTTCTGACTTTTTTTTTTTCCTTCCCCTCATCATTATCCTCTTCCACGTTCCCTTTTTTTCTGCCTCTTTCTAGTCTCTCCCTTCCATCAGTCGTCACCCTCTTAATTTCTTTCTCTTCTCTGCAGTGTTGTTTTTCGTCCTATTTTCCCCCTTCTCTCCCTTCTCTTCTCTTTCCTAATAATTTTCCTCACTTCACCCCTTCTGTGTCATGCCATCTCATTTTTCGCCTCATCTCCCTCTTCTCATTCCTTCTCCTTTGTCCTTCCCTTTCATTTTCTTACCTTCCAGTACTTGTCATTAATTTCTTTATGTTCTCTCTACATTCTTTTCTTCCTCTTTCTCATTCTCTCCAGTCTCTTCCTTCCTTCTTTCATCCCCTTCCTCTGCTTCCATCTCATGCCTCTCTTTTTTATTTTCTACCTCTCTCCTCTTCTTCTCAGTCCTCTTTATCTCATGTATCTTCCTTTCATCCTCATCCTTTTCCTCTTTGGAACTTCTCTCATCCTCCCCTTTTTCTGCCATAGTTCTCTCTCCTTCTGTCTCATTTCTATTTCGGAGTTTTCTTCCTCTCTTTTTCTCCCATTTTTTCTTCATCTTCATCATATTCCTCTTGTAATACCTCTCATCCTTTCATTTTTCTTCCCTTTCCCATCCTCTCTCCCACTCTTCCTCCTCTTCACCTCTTCCTCATCTTCCAGTCTTCTCTTCTTCTCCTTCCCATCCTGTCTTCCTCTTCATCTTGCCTCCCACCTACCTACTGATAAAAACCTTGACCTCTCGTTCCATAGCATCGATTTTGTTACCTGATGTCGCCTTTATTACTGCCCCACACGGCAAGAGACACAACACCCAAGGTAGGTGGGTTTCCTGTCGTGATGTGGAAGGGCTGGAGATGTTGGCTTCCTGGTGCCAAAGAAAGGAGGAAGAGAAGTTGATGTTTCTCTGTCTCGCGTGGTGTATATTCGCCGTGTTTCTCTGTTTCACGTACTTAAGTTCTTCCTGTTTTTCTGTGTCACTAGCTTATATTCTCCGTTTCTGTGTCACTTGTTTAGTTTCTCTGTCGGATTCTCCCTGTTTCTCTGTCACTTGCTTAGATTCTCCCTGCTTCTCAGTCACTTGCTTAGATTCTCCCCTGTTTCACTATCACTAATTTAGATTCTCCCTGTTTCTCCGTTACCAGCATAGATTCTCCCTGTTTCTGTCACTGACTTAGATTCTCCCTGTTTCACTGTCACTAATTTAGATTCTCCCTGTATCACCGTTAGCACCTTAGATTCTCCCTGTTTCTGTTTCAGCAAGAGTAGATTTGCTGTTTCATCAGCGAAGATCTGTGTGTCGCTCCTCGTGATGGTGACGGGCTTTGGTGGTTGATTCTGTTATGTCAAAGAGAAGAGAGAGAGGTGGATGCCTTTCTGTGGTACCTGCTATAGATGTTCGCATTTTCACCATCAGTACATTTTTTTTTATTTTTTCAGTTCTCTCCTCCCCTCCCTCCCTCACCTCCACGCCCCCTCGCGATACACACTGATTTTGGATGGTTCTTTCGTGTCAAAGAGAGAAGGGGCGGGGGGGGGGGAGGAAGCAGTGGATCCTTTTCTGTTTCACTTGCATCTTTCATTTTCACCATGACCAGTAGATTCTTTCAGTCCTTTTCCCCCCTTTCATGGTATAAATGAGCTTTCGTTGTTAGCTCTGTCCTAACAAAGACTGAAAAGCAGCTGATCCTTCACTGTTTCACCAGCTTTAGTGACAACTGCATCAGCTACAGATTCTCTCAGTTTCACCGCCATTTATATATTTTAAATTATCTTCCACATCTGTAAAGTCCTCTTCACCTCATCAGTGACGTATTTTCATAGTTTGTTGTCGCTGCCACTCTACGATTTTAGTTCAGCTTAGGAGAGTCCCTCGTAATGAAGGGAAAATAAAAACCACATCTAACTCTTCCTGTTCCAAAAGCCGCTTAAGCTGCCCATAATCGCCTAGAAAAAGCGAGATTAAGATACAGAGGATATCATCGGTGGAAGGAATCTATATACAGTATATAGTATAAGAGAGCCCCGTTGTTTATTTGTTTGTCCTTCAATCATACCCAGACCAAAAGGCAGAGACCCCTAGATCCATATATATTCTGAATCAGGGTGACCCAAGGATGATTTTAGGGGGTCAAAATTCAGATCTGGGTCATTTGAGGTCACCGGTAGAGTGTTAGCCTTTTTGGCCAAGGCAACGCCGGGTACCCGGTACCCCTGCAGCCCAGTGTTTGGCATGGAGACTTGCATTACCTCCAGTTCGGACATAGTCTGTGTGAAGTTGACCTCCGAGGTCATTTGAAGTCACCGGTTGGAGGTCATTTGAGGTCACCGGTAATACACGCTCGAACGACTGGATCCAACAGCCCAATTTTTGGCATGGCGACTCACAAGACCTCCAGTTAGGACACAGGCTATGTGAGGTTGACCTCCGAGGTCATTTGAGGTCACCGGTCGGAGGTCATTTGAGGTCACCGGTAATTGTAACTAATTGCGTACAAATACTGTACGTTAGTCTACGAAAGCTGAAATAGAAAGTTCCCCGGACCTCTTATAATCCCTCTTCAAAAGCATAAGAGGTACATAGTCTTTTTGGAGTAAAAAGATTGAATAGAACAAATTGGATTAGAGTGCTCGCCTTTTTGGACAGGCAACGCCGGGTACCGCTGCTAGTTAATACATTAAGTGGGCTGGATCCAGAACAAGAAAAGGAGGTCAGGAAAACGGAACGGAACACGCCATCAGCAGAGCGCAAGAGGGGGACAGGACTGAGAAACTTCATAACCCTAACCCAATTTCCAACATTTATACGGGCTGGGGCGGATCCTGAGTGTATGGCTGTTTGATCTTTGGGTGGGGGGGGGGGGGGGAAGGAGAAAGGGAGGGTTTTCAGGTCTTAGTCTCTCATCTCTTCATTCTCTTTACTGAGTGGTTTTCCTTTTCTTCATATTATTTTGTTTATCTTTTCTCGTTTGTTTTCCTCCATCCATCTCTCTCTGTCCAGCTCCCTTTTTATCTGTTTCCTCTTCTCTCATCTCTTCTTTTCATTCGTTTTACCCTCCACCTGACGAAGTCAGAAGAGGGTATTGTTCTCTCCGACAAGGAGAGTATGTTTTCACCCCTGTTTGTTATTTTGTTCGTCTGTTAGCTGGATTACTCAAGCTCTAAAAGAGGGATTTGGACCAAAATTGGTGTGTAGATAGCACACGTCCCAGGGAACAGTCAGTTAACTTTTGGGCCCGATCAGTATCGTATTACAGATTCTGGATCCGGAAAACACATTTTGTGAAACCCGAATCATTGATAAGAAAACCTAACCCATTATGAAGAGTGGGTTGGAAATTACGTTGCCCTCGTCGGAGAGATGCGCTCCACTGAGTGCCCCTTGTTAACGCTTGGATGAACAAAATAGGTGGTGTAGAGATTTTCATTCCTGGTGCAAATCTTGGAAAGTATTAACTATTGAGTCATGAAATTTCACGGAGTGATGTGTCTTAGAGTGATCTGGTGCCTTTTGGTACGTAGAATGCTGTGTCTTAAGTAGTTTTTTTTTTTTTTAAGAAAAAAAAATCTCAGAGATTTCAATGCGACCTTCGCAAGGAACCTTAAGGGCCCGACTGTACCTATTATGTAATCATAAAAAATGTCTGTTTATAACCATGGATAAACTCCTGTGAAGGGGTTAAGGAAGACTTCATCTAACCCCCCTCCCCCCAGTTCGAAATATGCCTACGAGTAACATCGTTCAGCAACAGCATGAGTAAACTTCAGAAAATGTCATCGTAGTGATTAGGTCAACTAACCTTTCAAAATTCACGCCCTTAAGAAATCAGCAAACCCTTTTTAGTAGTGTACCATTTTGATTTAGTTTTTTCTTGCTGTTTTCAGACGAGTTTATTCAATTTAGGGAAGGTCTTCCGTACTGGAGAGGTATACGAACGCCATCTCAAACCCCTCCTATTCGAAAAATATCTCTTATGCTGACTAGAATCGTCTGACGATTGAAATGAATTAAAAAAAAAAAAAAAGCAAAAGGTACCTGAAATGGCAATACTCGGCTAACGTTAAATATAAAGCTCACATTTCGAAGCCGACATTCTCAGGTCCCCCTTTTCTTTTTCTTTTTCCTTATGTCTGTTTTCATCAGATTCTTTGCGGGTGACTTCTTTGACTTAAGAGATTGAGATGCGACCACCTTCATTTACCCCTATCGCTGCTAAGGTACTTTGTAAATTCAGTAACATGGTCTGGTAAATGGAGGAAAGAGTGGATGAGGAAGGGGAATACTAAAGAAAGCAGTAAGCAACGGACCATTTTATGGCGTGTTTAGTATTGAATAGATTATAGCAAACGTAACTATGCGATGGACGGCAAGGTTAATATAATGCAGGAAGGCTCCCCCCCGCCCCCACCAGCGAGGTTACAATGACGGACGGTGACAATTGCTTGATATGAGGTTAAGTGGCTTGATCACTGGCATCAGTCCATCCACCACCTGGCCTACGGTTGGTTTACCACTCTTGCATGTTACTTGTACGTCAAGATGTACATTCTCTCCACTGCCAACGTACTGTACTTGCGATTTACCACACTTACTTATTATATCTTTTACGTATTTTGTCCATACACTACCATCTCACATAGCCTACTTCTGGGTTATCACTCCTGCTTGTTACGTTGCTTCAGTATATGTACAGCATTGTCAGACTAGTGTTATGGCTGCATGCTTAAAACCGTGTCGCGAAAGGGAAGGAAATCGTTTATCATCCCATAGACATTAGTGGAATGACTATGGTATGAAGGTCAGTGCCGGAGGTGCGAGATTTATTGGACGATTCACCCGCATAGTTCCAAGTTATTCTATATATATATTACATAGTTTCAAGTTATTCATGTTTTCATCAGTGTTTTTTTGTACTAAACATTAATTTTCTTGTAATGTATGCAGTTTTTTGCCGCCAATTTTATCTGTATTATTGTTGCACCCGCGTCACCTCGGTCACAGAGATTTTCTACTTCACCAAGTAACTTTTGATTTTACTCAGATGCATTGAGGAGAAAAATTTTGCAAACATTCCATTGCTTGATGAGATTCTTGGGGTGAAGGGAGAAGGATGCCCCTTGTGAATAAAATGAAAGAGCATTTGAAGGAGCTCTTCAGTTCCTCATCCCATGGAGATGTTTATGTGGCAGAGAAATAATTTGAATTCTTGTGTATTCAAGACATGTTCTCACAACTGGCAAAGAAACCCCTGGAGACTCTCGCACAATTTGTAACCGCATACTCTAACACATACGTAAGCCATGTACCGCACCTCAGATCAAAACACAATAAACTGCTTGCGTACAAATGATGGCATGTGTAGTCCATTGCAAAGAAATTCCTCGTTTTATGAACCCTGTCGACCCAGAAAAGGAATAAAAGAGCCACCACTTGCCGTCTGTGCATTGCTGGCTGTATTTTTGAATATTATTGACTATATTTTAGCCAGTACTAAAAGTGTGATAGTGTTATTTCAAGTGAAACTGTGATATTGGTTTTGAAAAATAAGTTTTACAAATCTGAGACCTCTTGATGACAAGGGGTACAATAAAGAACTCAGAAAGCAAAAGGTATGGGCACCGGAAAATTTTAAGACCCATTGGGTTTATTAGATATGATCAGCCTGTATTGGCATAGATTTTTCTTCGTCTTTTTTTAAACAACTTTTTCTTTCTTTCTTCCTTCTTCATCTTCTGCCTGTGCACATTTCTTATACCCGTTCTTACTGTTTTTCATATTTACTTCCCCATTTCTCCTTCACCTGATGGAATTGAAAGCATTCAAGAGCAGTGTGATCACGAGTGCGTTTGTGTTACCTTCTTATGGTCGGGGCCACTCGAATGCGCATCCCAACAAACGCCAGGCGATTATATTTACCTGAAAGTGAGTCATGGGAGCCTGAGAATATTAGGAGGAAGTCAGAGATCATGAAATTCGTTGTCTCTTACAATCACTTTTAAGTCTGAGTGTGAACATATGTGTGTTAATGTTGTTTTATTGTACCGTAGTTCGTATGGTATTTCTTTGTTTTCACTGTGTGCTGTTGTCTTTGAGATCACTGTGAGAACCGCTTCTCACACAAGTCGGAATTGGACATATTCTGACGCGAATTGTCCGATCGTGTTGGTCAGGGTACAAGATGGAAATAAGGACACCCTATTCCAATGAACCACATTTGGGGCATTCCGTGTCTCAGTGTCAGACACGATGCAGGTGACAGTGAGAAATTGCTCAGATCGTGACCCAAATAATTGGTGTGTTCTTATTCCAACTTTTACCCCGACCTTCACGAGCAGACAGTCTGCGTCAGAATATGTCTCGATTCCGACCTCAGTGTGACGAGGATGTGAGAGTGGGTACAGGGTGAGAGAATTGGGCTGTGGGAAGTACGCGGACTCTTCATTATTGTTTCAAGAATCAAATGTTGCGTTGCCGAACACTTAGGATATTATTATTCTCCTGGTGTGGCATTTTGTCGCTCAGTTACAGACACTTGTGCTTTGATGTGAAACTGTTTGGAATATTGACAGTGAGGGTGGGAGAGGTAGCGGGTGGTGTCAATATGTCAAAGCTCATCCATATTGTTTGGTCACTGTGTCACCAATGGATTAAGTACTTGTTCCAGTCACCTATCATATGTTGTTGGGTTAGTCATGTACACAAGTAGGAGGACAGAGGTAAAGTAGATCTGGGGAGGGGGCGGAAAGAGGTGAGAATAAGGGCAGGAAGGAAGAGGGGAGAGATGGGGAAAAGGAGGGAAGGGAGGAGGGAAGAGGTATGCTGAAACCCAGGAGAGGGCAGGAAGAGGAAGGGGTAAGGGAGGGAGGGAGGGAGGGAGGAAGTGAGTAAGGAGGCGAGAAGTGTGCATGATTGGGGACTGGCAGCTGGGAGGGAAGGGGCAGGGGAGGAGGAGGGTATGAAAGGAGGAAGGGAGAGGTATGAGCGACTGGGGTCAGGGGAGAGGGAGTGAGGCATGTTGGCAGAAGTGGATGTGAGTGAGACATTGGTCACGTGTTTTATATTATGACACGATGTTATTAAGTGTCACCAACTTTGAAGTTAACGTGGAAAGATTTTCAGACAGATATATTTATCATAATTTCTCCCAAGTAGAATAATATGACAGCTGCTCAAAGTAGTCAATTATGTTAGCCTAATATGTGTGATTCTTAATACAGGAACTAGTCTAAGTATACAATATTACTACTTTACTTGCAGTGCACACTTCTGTAAAACAGTTCTCATGAGTAACATTTTACCAACATCTCCCGCCCCTCCCCCCTTCCCGCACACCACCTTATTCCCCACTAAGAGAGACACCACCTCAGCTGAGCACAAAATCCCAGAGTGTGAGGTGTTTTAGATGAAGCCTAACACAGCCGGGGGCCTGCAGTATATAAGCTGCTATGGCCGGGTGTCTGCCGCCGCTTACCACTCTTTTGTGCCTCCCCAGAAATGCGGCCGACTTAGCTCTTATCGTACAATACGTAGCCCCCCACTCCCTCCCACCCTGTCTGGTCTCACTCCCCCTCTTCCCCACCGTATCCCTTCTCTGCCTCTCCTCCACGCTCCGTCCTGGCCCATCCCTGCCCTTTCTTTTCTCTTTACCTACGCAGTAACTTACCTTCCTGGCTTTTACTCTTTCTGTTAATTGCACACTTTCTTCTCGTCATTTCTTTTTTCTCTTATTTACCAACACACCAACCTACCTACCTCTCTCCTCCATACCTACCTACCTACCTCTTCCCTCCATACCTACCTACCTTCATTTCCATACGTACATAATTGCCTCCTCACTCCACATCTCACCGACCAACCTCCTCTCTCCACATCTACATGAAAACCTCCTCTCCCCACACTTATGTAACTGTCTGCCTTCTCCCTCCCCGCTCTAATCATCGTATCTGTCTAGCTTACCTACACGCCAGCCTACAACTCCCAGTTATTTACTTTGCCAACACACTTACCCACCCCACATTCCTCTACCATCTGCCTAATTTCCCCGCATACCTGTCGCTGACGGGGAGTCTACACGTGGTGGCGCTATGCACCTTAGGTGGAGCAGTTGCGACATGTGTATGGAAGCCAAACCTCCCCACATTTCCCTACACTTCGCCCTGGGAAGGACCCTGGTCCAACCCTGATAAGGCGCCGTCTATCCTGGTGAGGCGCCGGATCTGTACACTACACATGTACATTACTACACCTGTAGGACAGCCTCACAGAAACAGTTGCTTATCTTTGGTCAGCGGGTCTGCTTGGCCAAACATACCTGGGTTAAGGAACAACAACAACAGCAACAACAACAACAACAACAACAACAACAACAACCCTTACACCTACCCACTTCCCTTCTCATCGCTGCTGCTGTCTGTCTGACTTGCCTACATCTTGTACCACACATGTCATTGTCCAGTTTATTTGCATATCTTCCTATCGTCATCACCATCCTCTCTAGTCTCTGATTTATCTGCACAGCGACCTACCGCATCTTTCTACCCCCAGCTTAATATACCTACTTACGTGTCTTCTTTATTTCCCTTCCATCTGCACATCTCCCTCCCCGTCCCCTCCCCTCAGCTTACCTACACATCTGCATTTCTTCCTCCTCCCTCTCGTCTCTCTTCTGTCCGGCTTACAAACACACTTCCCACCCACCTCCTCTCACCCAGATTTTTCCACACGCTGTCTGCCTCTCTCCCCGCCCCGCTCTTTCTAAATTACTCACACGTAGTACGCCCTCTGCCTCAGGAAATATGTGAGAATGAAAACTAAGGAGAGAGTAACATTAATAATAATAAGTGGTGGTCTCATATCAAGAGTAATGAGAGATACTTCTCTGCAAGGGTTAGGGGAAAAGTTACGATACTAGTCAAACCAAAATAGTCTGACACCTTGACTGCTAGGAACCACCTAACACTGAAGAAAATCATCATTTATTAGCCATAGTAAAGTAACTAAGTAAAGAGACGCGAGAGGATGAGCTAACATATCTCAACCCATCCCAAAGTAATCCAATTCAACCCAACCTAGATTAATCCAACCCAACCCATCGTAGATAACTCCAGGCCAGACCAGCCTAACCTAGCGTAAACCAGTGTAGCCCAACCCAGCCCAGCCAATCTAATCCTACTTAACCTTTAAATTGTTTCATGTTGATTCCAGTGCCACTCTCCACGTCAGGTGAGCACTGAAAAAGAATGCAAATAGTGAGGAGGAAACAAATAAAGAATAGTGTGTGTGTGTGTGTGTGTGTGTGTGTGTG
>JAGKTI010008029.1:1882-13050 GCA_018397915.1 Birgus latro | reverse complement strand
CTCTCTCTCTCTCTCTCTCTCTCTCTCTCTCTCTCTCTCTCTCTCTCTCGCTGTTTTCTAGCTACCGCCTGACGATGTCACTCACCAGCCTTGTATTTTATTGCCTGACGTATCATCGTGTTAGGGGTGGACTCGGCAGAAATACCTCTAGTTGAATCTGTCCCTACTCATCAACGACCCTCTCTTCCCACGATACACCATCCCCCCCCCCCCGCTTCTTACATAATCTCGCATCTATGTAAGGAGCGGGTGGTGTGGCGTGGGAAGAGAGGGGTCGTTGCGGAGTAGGGACAGGAACTTAAGGCAATAAAGTAGGAGGTATAGTGAATAAGACCTGGTATTAAAGGAGCTATGAATAAAATAATACCCTTCGTTCTTATATTTTAAAATCCCCCTCCTTCAAAACAACTCTGACACTGTTCTTTTTTCGGTGCCATCAGGCGATTTTATTCAGCTTGGACCGCCAGTAGTGAAGCAGTCAGACGTAAATTAATTCCCAGCACCAGACGAATTTTTAAACCCTCTCCCCTCCTTCCTTCGCCTGACAAGAATGAGGTTCCTGTTTTAGTCTTGTCACCCCCAGACGATTTTCTTTCTAAGGGTCTATCTTTGCGAAGGGGCTAAAGGTAAGCTAAATCTCTGCACCAGACGATTTTAAAGCAACCCCCTCCTTACCGACTCCGGACAAGTATGATAACCCACTCTTTATTTTATTCTTACAACCTCCGGACGGTTTTACTCAGCTGGGTTGAAAGGTAAATTAATTCCGTGCACCAGACGATTCTCCTCTCCCTATTCCTTCCGCAGCCGGGCTAAAATGAGAAGCCTGTCACTGTATCGAAAATAGCTCCCAAGGTATTTATTATTCATAGCCCGATATGGAATTCTCTAAAACCCCGGGCTGGGTGAGACATGGAGGCTGGCAGATTGGGAGGAGGAGAGTAGGGGGAAGTGGAGGAGCAGGTTGTGTTTAGTTACTCCTGCTAATTAGAGAAGTGTTTATTATGTTGTTTCATGCTTAGAAATGGAGGGGGATGTTGTGTTTAGTTTTGTTACTCCCGCTAATTAGAAACTAGTGTTGGCCAGCTCCATGCTGCCCTTTTTGTTAGTTGTTTATTGTTCCTTTCTTGTATTCTAGTTTAATAATTATTGTTGCAGGCACTTCTACCCTTCAGAATTAACCGATTCCTACCAAACCAAGACACATTGACCTGCCTGTGACCTAGTTGTGTCCGCAAGGTTTTGGTTGCTAGGCAACTGCTTGTCGCCTAGCAACGGCCGAGAACCCTCTTTTTTAGTACATTTAACGTTTTGAGCTGTAAAAGCATTATTAATGGGCGTAGAAAGCTCTGGCTTCTTTAGACGTAATCTTGAGGTCATTCCTCATCGGAAATATGCCATCCAGTTTTCCCCTCTCTCCTCTAGTTTTCGAGTGGCAACCCTGCAAAAATTGGCCTCGCATCCCTAGCAACCAGTACCGGTTTTCAAAAATGTCCCCCTAGTTCTCAGCGGCTCAGTGGAATTGAATGAAACCTTTGTAGGCTTATATGGTACACCTATGGTACACCTACAGTATGTGCTACATTGGCTTGGTCAGAGGTCAAACGTCGTCAACTGCGAAAACGGTGAAAACAGCTAAAATCACGACTATGCTCTCACGAAATGCTAAAGCTCCAAAGATTATTAAGCCAAGGGCATGATTCGTTGGTGGAATGTTGTACTGAAGTACCTCCTTATAGAAATGACCTTTAGTGTCGAAACTCACTGCCGGTCGCTGACAAAGCTTTGTCTATTTAGAGCTGGCCATCGTCGCCTACCGGCTTGTTCATTATGTTTTTTCGTGCTTGGAATTGAAGGAGGAGGATGTGTTTAGTTACTCTTACTAATTACGTAGTGTTATGTTTATTTTCCTTTGCTTATAAGTGGAGGAGAATGCTGTGTTTAGTTTGTTGCCCCTGCTAATTAGAAACTAGTGTTTATTATGTTTTTTCGTGCTTAGTGTGGAGGATGTGTTTAGTTACTCATGCTAATTAGTTGTGTTTATTATGTTTTTTCGTGCTTAGAAGTGGAGGAGGAGGATATGTTTATTTTTTTATCTTTGTTAAATACGAGTAATGTTTATATTGTTTTTTGTGCTAAGTAGGCGGAGACGGTGTTTTACTAATTACAAAAGTGTTTATTATTATGATTATTCTTGATTTAATTTGTGATCTAAATGCTCGTAGTCTAAAGATGGCATTTAGGGGTATAAAATGCATAAAGAGTACCAGAAGAGGAGGTGGTGGTCTTAGCGTGTTATGTTTAGTGGAGTTACCCGTAGAACGTCAAGCAGTTTTTATTCAAGTAATTAAGTTTTCCCTTCTTTCTCTACAAAATCCTGGAGTGAGTGAGACATGAAGGCTGCCAGAGTGTTGGGAAGGTACTGGGGACAAGAGGCTCTTTAGATGATGATGATGATGACAGTAATAATGATGATGATGACGGTGATGATGACGATGATGATCGTCATCATCATCATCAAGATAGAGTATCATTTTAGATTATACTCCATCTTGTTATCAAATGCCCTAACTTTCCCGAGGTGAGTACGACATGGAGGCTGGGAGAGTGGGAGAACAGGGAGAGATGGAAGAGGCGGGGCTGTTGTGCTCAGTCTAGTTACTCTTGCTAATTACGACCTGTGTTTATAAGTACCAGTGCGTATTTTCATCTTGTGGGAGTTGGTAAGGCGAGTGGGAGGATATCTGGGAGGAGAGGAGGAGGACGAGAATATGCTGTTACTCCCTAATTACATATACCGTGTATAATTAAGGTTTCTCTTGTTATGGAAATCCCCTAACATCACAAGGAGTAAGACAAGAGAACTGGGCGAATGGGAGTGCTAGGGGAAGAGGAGGAGGCGGTAATCTATGGTTGAGTTACTCCTGCTAATTAGAAGTAGTGTTTTAATTACGTTATGTATCGCTATAGGGCTGTGGAATCTCAGGGGGCGGGTGAGAAATGAGGGCTGGCCGAGCACTGGTAGCGGGTAAGCGAACTGAGAGAAGCAGAGGCTGTTGTGTTAGTTTATTTACTCCTACTAATTACAAGTACGGTTTAAGCATCTTATTCCAGTGCACTATTCGGGGGAGCCGCTGGTGTAATAGTTAGCACACCCATCATGCAGCTAGAAAACACCGAGTTCCATTCCTAGGCCTGTCAAACACTATACCCTTGTTCACAAAGCAGTACATTTGGGGACCTGACTGAGAACTTGATTGTTGCGTGTCGTAAGCCAGGGGAAAGTTGTGACTTGGTAAAACTTGATTGTCTGGTTTAATGACCCTCGTGCAGTTGATAGGCATTATTCCTACTGTAAAGCTTCTTCTTCATGCAATTCTCTAAATTCCCCGAGGGTGGTAGGATGATACGATACAAGGACTGGGGGTGTGGGAGGACTGGTGGAATGGGAGGACTGGTGGAATGAGAGGACTGGGAGAATGGGAGGACTGGTGGAATGAGAGGACTGGGGGAATGGGAGGACTGGGGGAATGGGAGGACTGGGGGAATGGAAGGACAGGGGGAATGAGAGGACTGGGGGAATGGGAGGACTGGGGGAATGTGAGGACTGACACAAGTAAAAGAGGATGTTATGTTTAGACAGTTACCCTTACAACGCCTGACGTTATTTACGATCATAATTTTCCTTGCTTTTCTGTTGACTTTAGGGGCATTATTCTGGCTGAGGCGGGTTTCAAAGGACGTAGTGAGAGGAAGGTACAGGATGAGGTGACGGGCAAGGCATGGTGTGTGTAATTTCGACATCCTTACCAGTGATAAGTAAAGGTTTAGAGTTACCTTTTTCTTGATATTAAACTTTTTGAAATCACTGGGCACTAGTTGCGAGAGTGGTAGGAGGAGGAAGAGTAGCTTTGACCTATGAAGTTATATTTCTCATTTAGGACCTCATTGTAAGTCGCATAGGAGGCTTCGTAGCGTCTCTTCTTAAGCGATTTAGTTTGCATATTACACCTTGACTTTCTCGTGGGTGTTAGTTTTAGCACTTTAATATCAACAGTTTGCATCAATAACATACACACGAGGATATTGAGGTGTAGTGGTGCAGATTAAATTGCAAAGGAAAAGGTGTTACGAAATCATCAGAACCACTTAGAATACGACTTCTTGTATGCGTTTTCATTCAAAGCTTCATTGTGTTCATGTTCGTCCTCTTTTATTTATTTATTTATTTATTTATTTATTTACTCCGGCCTTTGAATTTAATAATAGTTTTCCCAGCTCACGTTATGTATTACCCTCAAAAAATCACCTGCACTTTATAACACTAATATTGCGTTACTTTTGATTTTGCGTTGCTTTGGCTTCTGCTTTGATTTTTTTTTTTTTTCATTTTGTTCCTGTTACGCTGCAAAATTCCATCACTGGTCATGTTAGTGTTCGTGCATTTCTCTCGATTTCACCATGCTCTGATTTCTGAACCAGTGACATTCGCACTATACGTTGCGTGTTTCAAAAAATACTGTAGCGTTGTTGTTTGTATTGTTGTTCCTGCATTTCCCTTCATTTTATGTGGGTTTGACTTATGGACTTTTAATCTTCGGCAGTTTATATTGTGTCCTTTTCTTAACCCTTTCACTCGGGAGTTGTCTTGCGTCTTTTATTACTGCTGCTCTCAGGCGCTGTTAATAAGCTAAGGAGAGACTTTTCCAACCGGAGGAGCTAAATGCAACTCACTAATCGGTTCAGTCTCCTTTCCTAAATATCTGAAAGTAGAAAAAGAAACAGGATGGAAGAGGTTAAAAGCAGCACTGTGTTCATTATTGTTCGTGCGTTTTCCTGGATTTCACGATGCTTTGACTTCTCATCATATTAGCTTTATCATTTTTCGCCGAATGCATTGTGTTTGTTACTGTAAAAAAAAATAGCGTTGTTTATACTACTGTTTGTGCGTTTCTGTCGATGTAACTTTGATTCGACTTACTAGTTTATTTTCGTGGCAGTTTTCTCTCTGGTTGGTTTGTGGTCGAGGTCGTTCTTGTGTTCTTCCGTTCTGAAATATATGAGTATGTTCATTCATGTTTCTTTCATACTCATGCACATACACATACATGAATACACTCATACACACTCGCTCGCATGTTCCAATCCTTCAAGCGTCACGTCAGTAGAAAAGTATGATCGGGAGTAAAATCAGTGCAATAACCACACCAGTGGTTTACCCGAAGGACGTAGGCAGCGTTAGATGGTTTGGGCATGTGGAGAGGATGGAGAGTGAGAGACTGACGAGGAGAGTGTATGTGAGTGAGGTGGAGGGGTAGGCCGAGGATGAGATGGAGGAATGGAGTGGAGAGGTATATGAGAAAGGTGGGTGTGAGCTGGGAGCAGGGCAGTGAAATGGCGGGGGACAGAGCGACATGGAGGCGATTTGTCTGTGGCCACCCCGTACGGGATTAAGGCGTCTGGCAATAGATAGATAGATAGACGTAATTTTCATTTTATTATCGCAGTCACCAGAGGATTTGACTAACCACAGGAGAGGTGGAAGTGATACAACCTTCATTAACCCTTTTAGTACAAGAAGGTCGCCCCAAGCTGAATAAAACCGTGTGGAGGCAGCAGCAATAAACCAGATGAACACGTCATAACTGAAGGGTATAGTGTTTCGGTATCAGGTATATCTGAGTAGGCCTAACTAAGTCTGGTTGATGCCATGTCATTACCTCATTAAATTACGTAACACTGAGGACATAAAGCACCTTTTAAACACATATAAATATGCTTCTTCCTGCTGGCCAGAATATAAAACAGGATACTTCTCTTAATAACTCTCTCATCGTCGGGAGAACTTTTGTGTTCTTTTTAAGCTAACAATATACGATTTTATTGAACTAAGAGCGAGTCATAGGAGCCTTAACGTTAGTATTATTTCCATTAACACTCACGGCCGCGTTAATTCTGCTAGTGTGCGTTGGCAAAGATTTTTTTTTTTTTATGTTAGTGTCACAGGATCCCTAAGAGTGTTAAGTAATCCAGCATCACATTATATTTTTATCTCTTAGGACAGAAATTTGAGGAAACGCCGATAAAACAGTCTCTGGTTTGCACAGGCCTCAGTTTCCGGCGTAGACACAGCGGCAAGAAGAGGACGGGTGGCGAAATCACGAAACTTTTCCCCTATAATTTGTGAGATGAGGGAGTAGGCTTGGCGGGAAAGGGGGGGGGGGATATGGAGGGAAAGAGGAAAGAGGGGAAAAGAGGAGAGGGGAAGAGGAAAAATGGTGGGGGAAGAAAGAGAAAAAAATAATGGCTTGGGAGGGAATTGGAGGTAGTATGTGGAGAGAAAGAGGAAAGAAGAGGAGTGGGGGAAGAGGGAAAATGGTGGAATAAGAAAGAGGAAAAAAGGACTCGGGAGGGAATGGAGGAGGGATATGGAGAGAAAGAGGAAAGAGAAGAGAAGAAGAGAGGGGAAGATGGACGAGCAAAAGATGAATGGAGTGAAGAGGCAAGGAAGGGCAGAAGGAAGGATGGAGGGAATGGAGGTAAGAAGTTTGAGAGAGGAAGAAGAGATTAAGGAGGGGAGTGGAGAGCAAAAAGAACGTGGAGAGAAGAGGGAGGAGAGGGGAGAAGTAAAGCTGGAGGAGGAAAAGGAAGTAGGAAAAAGAATGAGAGAGAGAGAGAGAGAGAGAGAGAGAGAGAGAGAGAGAGAGAGAGCAGAAATAGGAGGGAGGAAAAAGTGAAGGAGGAGGAGGAAAGGAAAGAATGAAAAAACGAAGTGGAGGGAAGAGATAAAAACAGGAGAAACAAGAGAGAGGAAATGGTGAAGAATGAGGGGAATGGAGAGAAAAGAGGATAAAGAGAGGAGAAAGCGAGGAGAGAAGGAGGG
The DNA here is from genome assembly GCA_018397915.1 of Birgus latro. Classification (NCBI taxonomy): domain Eukaryota; kingdom Metazoa; phylum Arthropoda; class Malacostraca; order Decapoda; family Coenobitidae; genus Birgus; species Birgus latro. The sequence continues at coordinate 6,167 of JAGKTI010008029.1, read as the reverse complement.
ATGAAGGAGGAAGGGAATGGTGAGGAAAGATTAAGATGGGAGGAGGGAGAAGGAAGGGTGACTGAGGAGGGAAGAGGGAGGGAAAAACAGGTAGAGAAGCAAGGGAGGAGAGAAGAGAGGGCAGAGAGAGGGGAGGGTGGAGGGAACTAAGGAGAAAGAAACAGAAGTGAGAGAGAGGCTTAAGCGGAAGCAGAGAATGTGGAAGAAAGGGGAGAGAAGAGAGCGACTAAAGAGAGAGAGAGGAAAGAGGGAAGGAAAAGAAAAGAAGGAGGGGAAAGAACAAAATGGAATGGAGGCCTAAACCACAATGAGGCGAAGTTGGATGTAAGATTGGCTGGGAAGAAAGGGTCTGAGGTGGCATTAGAGGGAGGGGAGGAGAGAGAGAGAGAGAGAGAGAGAGAGAGAGAGAGAGAGAGAGAGAGAGTAGAACGAGAAAACAGACAAGAAAGGAGAAAAGTATTTGAAACCACGGCGAGGGTGATTGGGGTGTACGGCTGGCAGGGAGGGGTGAGTCTGGGGTGCCTATAGGGGAAGAGAAAGGGGAAACTGGGAAAACGAGAATGAGAGGGAAGGATGGGAAGGAAAAGCCAGGGAGAGAGAGAGAGAGAGAGAGAGAGAGAGAGAGAGAGAGAGAGAGAGAGAGAGAGATTTTAAAAAGGACGAAATTCTGACAGAGAACTCAAGGGGAAGGAGAAAGAACAGAAAAAACAAAGGAATTAGATGGAAGGGAAGGGAAGAAAGGAAAGGAGGGTAAAGGGAAGGAAAGGGGGACCTAATCCACAGTTAGGCCAAGTTAGATGTAAGATTGGCAGGTAGGGAAGAGCCTTGAGGGACTTTAGGTTAAGGGAAGAAGAGGAGGAGGAAAGGGAAACAAGAAGAACAGGTAGATAAAAGCTGGGAGGAGAGAAGGGAAAATTTGTAGCTAAGAAGAGTTAAAAGGGAGAGGAAAGAGTGACAGAGGAGGATGAGAGAATGGAAGTTAAGTGAAAGAAAAGAAAGACTGCGAGATAGAACGAGACGAGAATGAGACTTGGAGGAAAGGGAAGAAAAACCGAGAGATAGAACAAGAAGGTAATGAGACTTAAAGAAAGATTGAGAGTCAGTGAGAGGAGGATGAGACTTAGAGCAAAGAAAGAGTTGATAGATCGGGAAGGGAATGAGAGCTAAAGGAAAGGAAAGAAAGGCTGAAAGAGGGAACGAGAAGGGAGTGAGACTTACTGAGAAAAAGACTTAAAAAGAAGAAAATGAGACATGGGTAGAAAACAAAGCGTGAGAGAAGAAGAGAATGAGAAGCAGAGGGGAAAGAAAATACAAGAAACTGGAAAGGAAGGGGAACCAAAGCCACAGTGAAGACGAGTGAGGTGTAAGATTGGCTAGGAAGGGTGTGGGTGACTTGAGGGGAAGGGGAAGAGGAGGAGAGGTGAGGGAAAAGGAGGTGGAGAGAAGGGAGAGGATTGGAATAGGGAGAAGAGGAAGTGAAGAGAAAAGAGGACCAGTTTCGGACAGCCAGGAGGATGTAGAGGGAAGGGAGAGGACTAGAAGAGGAGAGAAAAGAGGAGGAACAGGAGAGGAAAATATAAAGAAGGTGGAGAGGAAAAAGAGGAGAAGGAGAGTAGAGGGAGAAGAAGGAGGAGGAGGAGAGAAGAGGGAGGAGGAGAAGGAGAGAAGAGGGAGAAAGAGGAGGAGAGAAGAGGGAAGAGGGTGAGTGGAGAAACTTATTGGGTTAAGAGGGAGAGGGAGGGGGAAGTGTCGAACCGGGGAAGGAATGGACAGAGGCTCAAGTGGACTTTGAAATTAGTTTGTCTCTACGGAATTTACCCTGACTTACCTTTTTTGTGGGGATATCGTAGACACTGGAGAGAGAGTACCATTTATTTTTTATACGATAGATAAATTTGAAATAGCCCCCTGCGATAGATAAATCTGAAGTGGCCCCTATGATAGATAAATATGAAATAGCCCCCTGCGATAGATAAATCCGAAATAGTTCCCTACGATGATAGGCTTGAAATAGTCCCTTAAGACAGATACATCTGAATAGCCAGTTACGATAGATAAATTTAAATAGCCAAGTACGATAGATAAATCTCAAATACCTCCCTACGATAGATAAATTTAAAATAACCCTCTCTTTTATTTCATTAATACGTTAGAAAATTGAAAGTATTTTTTTCCCCAAGAGAATTTTGAGAAAGATGCCCTCTTAGTTACAGTAGAGAAACTAGCAAGCACTCTGAGAGTGCATACCTCCGCCAATGCCATTGCAGGATCCGGATCCGCCCCTAAATTTAAGAAGTTCTCTATTGGCCCGTGGCCTTCCCTTCCACAAAATTGCATCGAAATTCACCGAGAACTTTTGGATTTATCGTGTTGACAAATAAACAACAAAACAGACTAACAGGTGAATGCATAACCTCCTTCAGCTTCGTTGGCGGAGTTAATAAGGCAACTGTTCATTTATTTATGTGATTATTTACTAACTCCTCTATTCATTTATTTATTGTTTATTTTGTGGGTTATAATAGTTAAGGAAAGTGAATTATTTTTATTCATTTATTGATTTTGAGGGTGTCGGTAGATTTTAAGTTATGGATTTTTTTTTGTATTGTAGAGAATAGTCATCATTTTAAGCAGAGAATTAAGGGAACATTTTTTTTTTTTTAAAGTGATGGTGGAAGTTATCGTGTTTTCCTTTTCTTGCAGTACGATAGCCTCTTTAGGGCAAAAATTATGGTAGAGAATTTAGGGAAGGTTATCAATTGTTTCTATACTTTAGGAAATTAAGGACAAGTTCTCATTATACGTTTCTGTGGTAGAAAATTTAGAAAACGTTATCTTCCTTTTTTCTGTTTGACATCGGGCAGTAGACAGTTAGATAGAGATAGATAGACTGATAGATAGATAGATAGATACTCGAAAATGGACATCTGTGTTTACAAGAGACCCTTCAAGTTAAAAAGGTTGCTTGGTTTGTCTTTCATTGATAAGGTGTTAGAGAGAGAGAAAGAGAGAGGGGGGGGGAACTAACGAGGAAAAGACAAGAGGACAAAATAAAATAAAGAGGAATGGTGAAGGGAAGGAAGAAGTGGAATGGAGTACGAGGGAGGAATAGGGAGAGGAATGGATCACATGGTAGGGGGTAGGGGGAGGGGATAGGGAGAGGGGATAGGGATGTGGGAAGTAATATAAAAATGATGATGGGGAGAGGAGAGGAGGGGGATGAGTGGAGGTAATAAAAGGTAGGCCCTAGTGGTGATGATGGAGGGAGGCAGTGAGCTGAGGAAGAGGTGTGGAGGGGAGGGAGAGATGAAGGAGGGAGAAGTGAAGAAGCGAGTGGGGGAGGAATGATGGAGGAAGGAGTGAGGGAGGGGGATGAGGGAGTGAGGTGAGGGATGCTAATGATGAAGGCAAGGAGTGCAGGTGAGGCCAGGGGTGAAGTGAGAATAGGGAGGGAAGAAAGGATGTGGGAGTGACGTTATGAGTGCTAGTGAGGGGGTGAGGGAGAGAACCAAAGGCAGGGGGATGAGGTGAGGGATCCTGATGAAGGAGGGAGTGAGGACAGAAGGGATGAGGGTGTGGGCCAAGAGGCAGGCAGCAGCTAATGAGAGGCAGCAGTTTATTACCAAACTTGTTCTGACGGATGACACTGCCACACCTAGCACTAACGCCGGCCTCTCTGTCCCCACTTTTTATTTTTATTTTTTGTATTTTCTAGAGTGTTCTTGTTGCCAACCTGCGATTTTTTTTTCGGTTGAATGGAAAATATTCGCGCTGAAAGGGTCAGATATACCTATCATTAACACAGTACTAGAAGCCGTTCCTAACTGGTATAAAATTGTGGATGTAGCTAAAATATGCCCAACAGATGCGTCATCGTTAGGTCAGGGACTAAAATTGTCATTACAGAAGAAAAACATTCAGCTTTAGGCAGAATAGAAGACCAAAATGCGTACACACTCGCAGCAAAATAGCTTATTAGAATAGTTTATTATTGGAATGGTTTTAACCATGGATGCCAGAAATCTCTCGGATGTGGAAATTTGTCCAGCATTAACCTGAATAAATTCAAAGTGAATAAAATACATTATTACAAATGAAAATAAAGTAAAATAAGCTATTCCCCTCAGCTCGGCAACAACGGCCACCACTCCCCCAGCTCAGGCGACGACACAGTGGGGGAGAAAAATATGGCCAGTTTTTACAGCTCTGTAAAAGGTGGCGTTTGCTAATCTGGCCGCCATCTTGCTTTGATAGTGCCCGCCAAAATAGAAGATGGATGGTTTTC
>JAGKTI010008028.1:0-34876 GCA_018397915.1 Birgus latro | reverse complement strand
CTCATTCAACAACTGGGTATAATGCTCTCTCCATGCATCTTTAATATCCTTACTGTTCGCCACTACCCTTCCTTCATCATTCCTCACACACGGCTCACCTACAATGTCCCGATTATCGCTCTTCACCTGATTTTTCCACCCTAAAAATCATATTTTTCCTTTCTCCATGATTTAGATTATCAAGTAAAAGTCTCTGTGACTCAGACTTCACCCTGTATACCTCTCTTCTAGCCCTGCACTTGGCAGCCAAGTACTCCTCCCTGTTACCACCCTTCTTCCATTCCCAGAAAAGCCTTCTTTTCTCCTTAACTGCGGCTTTTACACCCTCATCCCACCACCAAGTTACTTTCTGCATATTGCATCGGTAACTCTCAAGAGGTTGTTCTTAAGGGCTCTATACTGTTCATTAATGCCTTTATCTACAGCTTCCTGTTCAGCCACCACTCTCCTCATTTCACTATAAAAGGCATCCATTACTGATTGGTTTCCCAGCTTCCATATTTTCCTCCTAGGTACGTATGTCCTCCTTCTCATCACTCATTCCATGCCACAAATCAACAATTTGTGCTGCTGCACACACTCTTCGCTTCCTATAACTTTAACATCCCTCACTAATCTCCTATCAACCCTCCTGAGCAGAATATAATATATCTGACTATTATTTCCCCCGGACTCGTATGTAATCAACCGACTCATTCTTTTTCTAAAATGTGTGTTGCACACAATCATGTCCATAACCTCCTCAAACTTAAGTATTCTTTCCCCTTCCGCATTCCTCACACCATATGCACATCCTCCATGGAGTCCTTCATAACCTTGAGCTGCTTCATCCACATGACCATTTAAATCCCCTCCCAGAACCACTACCTCATCATCGCCCATACCACTTACTACACGTATTAAATCATCCCAAAATCTATCCTTCTCTCCGTCATCCAATCCTACCTGTGGAGCAAATGCCGATATAACTGAAATTATTTTCCGTTCGATCAAAATTTTCACTACTAATATCCTATCACTTACTCTCATAACATTCATAACATATTCCACCCACTTCTCCGCAACCAACATACCCATACCCCCATATCCATCAGTTCTCCCCTTCCAAAACAACTTATAGTAGCAATCCTTCCCAACAGTTTTTCTGGCTGATCCACCCCTGTATCAATGGCAAATTGAAACAAAAGGAAGGGATCATCAAACTGAAAGTAGGAGGAGAGGTCTATAAATATGCGGCAATGCAAGATGAAATAATGAACAAGTGTTTCTAATCGGTTTTCACTAATGAAAGGGAGTTTGTGGAGGGGGAGGGAGTGACTAGAAATGCAGTGATAAAAGATATAAAAGTGGAAGTGCAGGAAGTGTATAAAATACTGGAAACTCAAGATGTAAGGATAGCCCCAGGTCCAGATGGAATCTCTAATTGGATTCTGAAGGGATGCAGCGAACAACTGGCGGATAAGATTCACAGTTTAATTGTGAGTTCTTTGGAAGAGGGGAAAGTTCCTTGGGAACTCTAGAGGGCAAATGTAGTACGAATATATAAGGGAGGAAACAAGGAAGAACTCCTGAATTTTAGACCAGTGTCCCTAACCAACATGGTTGCAAAATTGTGCGAAAGAGTCTTGAAAGATAGATGGATAAAATATCTGGAAGAGATGAATATTTTGACTGAAAGCCAGTTTGGTTTCAGAAGTGGAAGGTCATGTGTTTCCAATTTGTTGAGCTTTTACTCAAGAGCAATTGACGTGCTACAGGAGAGAGACGGTTGGATGGATTGCGTATACAGTAAACCTTGCATAGGCCGAACTTTTAGAAGCCGGAATGTTCAGTTAGCCGAACTCAGGCCGAGACCACGTATGAAAGTAGGCCGAAATGTGAAAGTATGGGGAGGAATGGGTGGATTGTGTGTATTTAGATTTGGAGAAGGCCTTCGACAAGGTGCCCCAGTAGTAAATTGGAACATATAGGAGGACTGAAGGGAAATCTCCTGGAATGGATGAGAGACTTTTTGTGAGACAGACAAATGAGGACAGTAATAAAGGACAGGACATCTGGGTGGAAGGAAGTAACAAGTTGTGTCCCACAGGGCTCTGTGGCACCAGTAATATTCCTGACTTATGTAAATGATATGGTAGATGGAGTATACAGTTATGCAAGTCTGTTTGCTGATGATTCAAAGATCCTATGGAAGGTAGGGGTTGAGGAGGACTGTAAAATGCTGCAGGAGGATCTGGATAGGATACGTAATTGGATTCAGGTGTGGGAAATGAAATTCAATGCAAAAAAATGTAAAGTATTGGAAATGGGTAAAAGTACCAAGAGACCATCACTGAATTATTTGGTGGGTAATGAACGAATTACAAAAGCGAAAGAAGAGAAAGATTTGGGAGTGCTGGTCCAAGATAATTTGTCACCGGAAAAACATATTAACAAGATAGTTAGAGAGACATATAAAGTCTTGACCAACATAAGAGTAGCATTTCTTTACATGGATGAGGAGATGATGAAAAAATTGATAGTGGCCATGATCCGCTCTGGATTAGAATATGCAGCAATAGTGTGGTCCCCACACAAAAAGAAAGATATAAACAAGATTGAGAGAATCCAAAGAACAGCAACGAAGATGGTCCCCAGTCTGGCAGAACTGTCGTACACAGAGAGGCTGGAAAGGCTGGATTTTCTTTCCCTGGAGGAAAGGGGAGAGAAGGGTGACACGATTGCAGTGTTCAGGACCAAGATGGGAGTAGATAAAACTGACAGAGAAGTTCTGTTTGGGTGGGATGAGAGAGTTACAAGAGGACACGGAATGAAACTAAAGAAGCCAAGCTGCTTGAAGGATATCAAGATAGTTTTCCATATAGATGGATAGACCTGTGGAATGGTCAGGACAAAGAGGTCGTCCAGTCGAAAAACTTATATGAGTTGAAAGCAAAATTTGACTTATCGAGAAATAGAGACGGGATCCCATGAGCTTAGCTCACTTCCTGTATATCACAATTAGGTAAATATACACACACACACACACACACACACACACACACACACACACACACAGGGAAAGCTGGAGATATAAATAAGATCGAGAGAGTACAAATAACAGCAACCAAGATGGTCCCTGGCCTGGCAGATCTTTCATACAGGGAGAGACTGGAGAAGCTAGATCTGCCTACCTTAGAAGAAAGGAGAGAGAGGGGTGATATGATTGCAGTGTTCAGGGCCATGATGGGAGTAGAAAAAATTGACAGAGATGGTTTGTTTGTATATGATGGGAGTTTTTTTTTTTTTTTTTTTAAACTCTGGGCATAGGCTTCACAGCCTGCTCCCAAGGCCCAGTAGTCCTCCTTCATACCATGCACCTCTACTTGTCACCAAGAGAACATTGAATGAAAGTGAAAAAGCCAAGTTTCTTGAGGGGTATCAAGAAATGTAGTTTTCCATATAGATGCACAGACCCGTGGAGTAGCTTGGACAAAGAGACTGTCCAGTCTAAAAACTTAAACAAGTTCAAAGCACAATTTGACTTATTGAGAAACAGTGACGGGACTCCATGACCGTAGTTCATTTCCTGTATATCAAAACTTGGTAAATACACACACACACACACACACTCACTTGGTTTGCTAAATGAGAAGAGGGAGGAGGCAAAAAGGCAAAAACAAAGAACGAGGGAAGATCATAGGAAGAGAAAAACTCATTTTCTTACAAAGTAATTGGACTGCAGGTACGAAAGTGGTACATAAACAGGAGGGAATAAAAAGGAGGAAGGTAGTAGACCCAGTAGACTCAAGTCATGACAAGTACATAAACAAGATGATTAAGTTTATGTACAGTACTCAAAAGTTTATGTACAAAAGTGATGATATCTAGGGTTGGTGGCGGTACAATCAGAGGAGAGGGAGAGTGGCCATGTGCAGTTTGCCACAAGGGTGTGGGAAGTAATTCCATCTTGTGTAGTGTTTGTGATAAATGGGTGCACAAGAGATGTAGTGGTATTAGAGGTAGACTGCGAGATAATGCTGATTTCATGTGTGCGGCGTGTCGGGGAGAGCAGGTGGAGATTGTTAGGCGTGAGAGGGTTGAACTTGCTGGTGAGTCTCTTGAGTGTGTGGAGGAGTTTTGTTATTTGGGAGACATGTTATGTGCCGGAAGTGGGGCTGGAGTTGGCTCGATTGCTAGGGTGAGAAGTGGTTGGAAGAAGTTCAGGGAGCTGTTGCCTCTCCTGACATTGAGAGGACTCTCCTTATGTGCTAAGGGGTCTTTGTATGCAGCATGTGTTAGGAGTGTGAGGCTGTATGGTAGTGAGACCTGGGCAGTAATGGAAGAGAATATTCGCAGGTTTAAACATAGAGAAATGACAATGATTTTGTGGATGTGCAGTACGTCCCTATGTGCAAGGCCTGGGGGGGCTGGGTTTACGATGGAAGAGTTGAGAGGTAGGATGGGACTGGAGTGTATTGGTGTTGTGATGAGGAGAGGTAGGCTGACTTGGTTTGGACATGTGGAGAGGATGGGGGATGATAATTGGGTACAGAGGGTGAGAGGGAGGAGTTGGGAGGGGTAGACCTAGAAAGACATGGGACGAGGTCATTAAGTGTGACTTAAGGATTAAGGGACTGAACAGGGAGGCTGCCAAAGATCGAGCAGCATCTAGAGCCGCCATTAGGTGACCAAGGCCGACGCATGCAAGCATGTTGGAGCTTTCAAAAATGAAACGAAACAAAACGAACTCAAATATGGATGGAATGGTATCTAAATTTCTAGAAATTGATGATTATATTAAAGAAAAAGAACCACATATTGTCTGCATATCTGAAACAAAATTAACATCAAGGATATCAAACATTACCCTAAACTTAGAGGATATTATATATGGAGAAGAGATAGGAGCTTAAAAAAAGGAGGAGGAATCATGATATTAACAAAGAAAAATCTGCAAGTCAAAGAAATAGAACTAGATATACCTTCACAGGTAGAACTGGTCGCAGTAAAGATTAATACGTCTGAAGGGAAAATAATTGTTTTAAATTTATACATGCCACCCAGATCTATCATTTGGGAAAAAGGTGAATATGAAGACCTGGCAGAGAGTACAATTCAAAGTTTAAGAGCTTTACTACATAGAATGGAAGAGAAATCTGAATGAATTATAATACTTGGAGATTTCAATACAGATATAAATTGGAATACTTTTGATATAAAAAGCCGGGAAAGCTGTTGGGACCAAAAGCTCCTGGACCTCGTGCAGGAGTTTTTCCTAACACAACATGTAAAAGAAAGCACCAGAAAAAGAGGACTAGATATACGTACCATCAGTACTAGATCTTATATTTACTAGGCAGGAAAATGATATTGACAGTATTATGTATCACCCTCCATTCGGCAAAAGCGACCATGCAGTATTAAATTACAACTTCTGGATTGCATATGACATAGTTAATAGTAATGAAAACTACAAAAAGAATTTTAACTATGAAAAGGGAAACTACCACGACCTAAAGAAATACTTCTTAGGAACAGATTGAGAAAAATAGTTTAGAGGACAAGATTTAAATGCTTCATATGGAAAGTTCTGTGAACTTTATGAAATAGGAGTCCAAAATTACATCCCTCAGCACAAAGAAGCAGAAAAGACAATAAAGAAATGGTTTAATAAAGAATGTAAAAAATCTAAAGAAAAATGAATTTTATTGAGGAATTGATACAGAAGACACAGTAGTGAGAGGGCATATAACAACTACTGTATAAACTGGCAAGAAATGAATGCACAAGAATAGGGAGAGAACCCCAAAAACAGTTTGAGGAGGACATCATTAACAAATGTAGTGATCAGCCTAAGCTATTTTACAGCTACATTTGAAGCAAAACCAAAGTAAAAGTCAAAATACTATCCATTACGGTGTAAGGGAACCTCTATACTCAAGAGAAAGATATTTGCGAAGCACTAAATAAGAATTTCCAGTCAGTTTTTACAGAAAATAATTTTGAGTGGAATGATGCAGAACATGATATACAAATATCAGAAAAAGAAATACAGGAAGAGTTAAGTAAATTAGACAAAGGAAAAGCAAATGGTCCAGACGAAATTTTATGTTGGGTGCTACATGAATGCGCAAAGGAGTTAAGAAGACCATTATATTTAATATTTAAGGAATCCTTGGGTCAAGGCAAACTACCAGATATTTGGAAGAAAGCAAACATTGTCTCCTTATTCAAGAAAGGGAATAGACTAAATCTACTCAAATACCGGCCAGTATCACTAGCCAGTGTTATAAGTAAGATATTGAAAAAGCTGATAAGAAACGTTTGGGTAAACCATCTAGAAGAACACAATATGATAACAGAAAGGCAGTTTGGTTTCAGAAAGGGAAAATCATGTGTTACTTATCTATTAAGCTACTATGAGAGAGTAGCAGAAACACTACAGAAAAGTGAAGGATGGGTGGACAGTATCTACCTGGATTTCAAGAAAGCATTTGACAGAGTACCACACCAACAACTTTTATGGAAACTATACCATCAAGGAGGAATCCGAGGTAAACTGTTCTGTTGAATGCAAGATAATCTTAGGAAAAGGGAAATGAAAACAGTACTAAGAGGAAACTACTCATCATGGAGGAAAGTGACTAGTGGAGTTCCACATGGCTCAGTGTTGACACCAATTATGTTTTTAGTGTACATAAATGACACAGGTAGTAATATAGGAAATGAAACCTATTTAAATATGTTTGCGGATGATGCAAAAATACAAAGGAGAATTACTAACACAGACTCTTGTAAAGATCTACAAGATGAATTAAATAAACTTCACGAGTGGAGTAATGAATGGCAAATGGAATTCAATTTGGACAAGTATCATGTAATCAAGTTTGGTAAAAGTGGGCAAAGACCAGATTGGGATTATAAGCTAGGAAGTAAAACTCTACCCATATCAGAAAGAGAGAAGGACTTAGGTGTGATTATCAGTAATAGACTATCTCCAGCTGACCACATAAATGAGAAGATACGGAACATGTATACACTGTTTGCAAATATGAGAATAGCGTTCACATATATAAACGAAGACATGTTGAGGAAGATGATAATATCCTTCATCAGACCAACCCTGGATTATGCATCAGTAGTCTGGAATCCCCATCTCAAGAAACACATTGATATGATTGAGAAGGTTCAAAGGGCTGCTACAAGATGGGTACCAAACTTAAGGGACCTAAGTTATGAAGAAAGACTAGAAAAACTAAATCTGCCAACACTACAGGAGAGAAGGAAAAGAGGAGACATGATTTTGCTATATCAATGCATATCAAGGTATGAGAAAATAGACATAAAGGAATGTATAACCTATGGGGAAGCATTAGCAAGATGACACTGCAAAAAACTGCATAAAAAGAGAGGTGATAAAGACATAAGGAAATTTAGTTTCCCAAATAGGGCGATTGATCAGTGGAATGCACTACCGAATGAAATAGTGTGTGCCAAAACAATTCATAAATTTAAGGAGATGTATGATGAAAATGGTTTAAGACATGGGACAGTACAAGCTTGACTCATTCCTGTAAAGATACAATTAGGTAAGAACACACACACACACGAAGGACTTTTGTCAGATTCTGAGTTCCGTACTGATTCTTTGAAAAATAATGCATAATCACCAGCGAAAAGGAAGCATACCTATTGTGATTATGAGTTTTGAATGCATGAGTCGGGGCTCCATCGCATTTGAGTGAAAATAAGCCGGAAGTGTCAGTCAGACAAGAGAAAAACACATTGATGGTTTTAAATTTTCTACAATTGCACCTGGCGGAGAGAAGCAGTCCATAGTTTACATCCAGTGATAGTGAGTTTACAGGGTTCGAGAGAAACACAGTGATGTTTTTAGTTTTGTATGATTGCGCTGTGGTGGAGAGAAACAGTGCATTGTTTACATCCAGCGATAGCAGGTTTGTAGGGTTCGAGAAAAACACAGTGAAGGTTTTAAATTTTATACAATTGCACCATGGCAGAGAAAAGCAGTGCATTTTTTGCATCCAGTGATAGCAAGTTTGCGGAGTTCAAGAAAAACACAGTGATGTTTTTAATTTTTGTATGATTGCACTGTGGCGGAGAGAAGCCGTGCATTGTTTACATGGTGATAGCAAGTTTGCTGGGTTCAAGAAAAACACAGTGAAGGTTTTAAATTTTGTACGATTGCACCATGGCGGAGGGAAGCAGTGCATTGTTTGCATCCAGTGATAGTGAGTATGCGGGGTTCAAGAAAAACACAGTGGCGGTTTTAAATTTTGTACAATTGCCCCATGGCAGAGAGAAGCAGTGCATTATTTACATCCAGTGATAGCAACTTTGCGGTGTTCTTCAGTGAAGAACAAAACAACAGAAATATCAAATTGAACCAAGCAAGAGTAACAAGCATTGAGAAAATGGCTGAGAAGAATGCCCAGGAATTAAAACAGGTATGGGCAATAATTAGTGAGTTACAAGAATGAACCTTGAAACAGGAAAGGGAGATGAATGAGTTGAGAAATAGGTTAGAGAGCATCTGCTCACGCAGTGTTGAACCATGAGAGAAAGGTGTCTGAATTAAAAGCGGGTAATGAATCAGCCGCAAGTGAAATTATACAGCTTAAAAGGGAAAATAAGAGGCTGGAGGAGGAAAGTGACAAGGTGAAATTTAAACTTGACGAGAATGAAGCTAAAACTAAGATGCACAAGGAACATATCAAGGAAATCCAAGAACACCATAAGGGGTGGAAAAAACTCAACAGGAAGATAAAGTAAGTCCTATGGAGATTTTAGAACAACAGGAAAAGGAAAACCAGGAAAAGGTGGTTAAGGATGTGTTGAAGGTATTAAAAAGTAAAGATTAACTTGTCACAGGTGCAGCAGACAAGAAAAAATGCGTGATTCTCTCAGGTTTGACAGAAAAACTGACGCCAATGAAGTCAGAAAGAGAAGGGGAAGAACTGCGATGGGCGAAGGAAATAGTGTTAATAGTTATGGAAGGAAAGGACGCAGGTCAGGTCGAGATGGAAAAAGTGTTTAGGCTGGGAAAATATGTAAAGGGAGGGGCAAGGCCACTGAAAGTAAAATTTCAGTTGCAGGTCACAGTAAATGAAATAGTCAACAAGACTTGGAAATCAGCAGATAAGGAAGGATTTAAAAATATCTGGTTAAGGAGAGATGCAAATGAGGAAGAGGGCCAAAATAAAGGAACTTGCCAAGGAAGCGAAGGAAAGAAACAACCAGAGATTGGAGGAAGAGAAGACAGAGTTCTGTTGGAGAGTTATAGAGTTCTGTTGGAGAGTTATGAATCAGAAATTGAAGAGGAGGTACCGAAGGAGAGAGGAAGAGAGAAGGACAGAATGAAAAACTGTGCAAAAAGATTGAAAGTGGCATATGCTAATGTAGATGGTCTAATCTCAGCAAAGCTAGAAATAGACAATTTCTTGAGGGTAAATGAGCCAGACATTATGTGCCTCATAGAGACCAAGCTAAGAGAGAGAGATTTTTGAAATTGAAATGGGAGATTTGAAATTCAAAATATGGAGAAGAGATAGAAAAAACAGGAGGAGGAGTGATAATAACAGCAAAAAACAGCCAGAATGTGATTATGTGGAACTAGGAGAAGGTATGGCTGAGGTGATAAACATGGTACTAGAAACCAGATGGAAAGGCATGGAATGAGGAGAAATATCAAGAGATGTTGTTGGATGTGGTTAGATACATACAGAAAGTGATTGAGAACAGCAACAACATAATCCTGATGGATGACTTCGCTTATAAAGAGGTAAACTGGGAGGAGTGGGACTCAAGGAAATAGTGAAGATTCATGGGGCGTAAACTATTAACTGTCTATCACTTTGTCTATTCCCAGACACCTTAATCCCGTAAGGGGTGGCCACAAACAAATCACCTCTATGTCACTCTGTCCCCTGCCATTTCATTGCCCTGCTCCCAGCTTACACCCCCGTCTCTCAGATACCTCTCCACTCCATCCCTCCACCTCATTCTTGGCCTCCCCCTTCCTCTCCCTCCCTCCACCTCACTCATGTACACTCTCCTTGTCAGTCTCTCACTCTCCATCCTCTCCACATGGCTAAACCACCTCAGTGTGTTTCTCCTAAGCATCCTATCACATCCACATCCACACCACAATGCTCCTTCACTTCCTCATTTGTCAGTCTGTTTCTCCATGTGACTCCACATGTTCCTCTCAAATAACTCATTTCCACTGCTCTCACTCTTGACTTCTGTCCCTCCAACAGGGTCCAAACTTCACTTCCATACATTAGAGTTGGTATCACAATACTGTCATGCAGAAGCTTTTTCCTTCCATGGTCACTTCCCTGTTTATCATCTTTCAAGGAACGAGCAACTTTTCTTCCTTGTTGTACGCTTTCAAGATCTTCACCATCTAAACTTCCAACCTTATTCATCACACTACCCAAGTACTTAAATGCACTCACATTTTCCATTTCCTTCTCATCCAACCTCACTGTACCTTCACTGGCTTCATTTCTCTCGAAGACCATCACTTTACTCTTCCCTACATTGACCTTTAGATTCCGTTTCTTACACACTCTCCCAAACTCATCCACCAAGCCTTGCTTACTGTTAAATGTAGGAATGGATAATGTAATGACCCAGTGGGGCAAAGAAGAGAAAGATTAGGGGGATGACACACCAGCAGGACTAGATTTAATTTTATACAAAGAACCTGATGCAATTGAATCTCTGAAATATCTGTGTCCTATAGGAAAAAGTGATAATGTTATGATAGAGTTCCAAACCATAGAAGGAATGGGGAGACAAGAAATGAGCTATATGGGCTTGGAAGATACAACTTTAGGAAAGCAGACTTTACAGGAGTGAGAAATTTTTTCAAAGAAGTGGATTGGCAAGATTTCTGGGAAACAAGAGATACAGGAGAAGTGGAATATCTTTCTAGACTTCTATAATATGGATGTGGAAAAGTATGTGCCAAATGGTAGTGGGAAAGAGAACTGGAGAAATGACTGGTTCAACAAAAGGTTGGAAGAGAAAGGGAGAAGGCATGGAACAAATGAAGAAAGAGGTAATGATAGAACAGATTAAGAATATAAATGAACAGAAATGAAACTGCAAGAATACGTTGAGAGGAAGAAAGAAACTTTGATAGAGGTATGGTTGACAAATATAAGGAAGAACCTAAATTGTTTTAAGGTTTTTTAACCACTTAACCGCGGGCCGTCACTTTCATGATGCTCGATGGCAATGGCTCGAACCGTGGGCTGTCAGTTGGGAGCTTCTGTGTTGTTTTTGATTAGCCTGGGCTTTCAAGATATTAATATACTGTATATAAAAAATTTGGGGAGAAGCCTGAGTGATATTTATATTCACTTAGACAAACCTAATTTAGTATGTACAGTATTGTCAATATTTCCAACGACTTATTTCATAGCATATACATTATCAGCTGATTGTGAACCTTTTTATACCCAGATACGTACTTAATTCAGTTCAATGTTGTCCTTGAAGGTATAATCACGTCACCGTTGCGCCCCTTCATTTCCGCTGCTTTGGCGGCCATTTTAAAATGCCCTGTGACCTTTACCCCAGAAAAACATCGTGCGGGAAGCGGTAAATGACTTTAGATATATATAAGTGTAATAAAGTAATAGGAATGTAAAGTGTGAGTGTGTATATGAATAAGAAATGACCGAATACGAGGTGCGAACTAGCGTCATTGAGAGGCTTTCATTTTCAGTTGCTTTCACAGTGTTTGTTTGTGGGAGTATGGATACTTGAAAATAATTGAATAGTGTTTGTAGTGATAATATTAGACATTGTTATTCATATTACGAGCTGTGGGAAAGTTTAAATTGGATGCTTCGTTACCCAACTTCAGAATTCTCCACCAGTCCTACGGTAGTCGACGAGTGCTAAAATAAAACATCCCAGGAGGAAGCAGAAGATATGTGCCATATGCATATTTAATTATAATATTATAGGACAAATAACTGATTTTTGGCAAATATTTTAAGAAAGTCAGTCGGAGCGCGAATTACCCCCAGCGGGAAGTGCCATGACCGCCTCCCACAACCCCGTAGTTTACGGGTTAATGGCAGATTGAAACAAAAGGGAGGAATAAGTAAGCTTATAGTGGAAGGAAATGTCTATTAAGATGAGTTATGCAAGCTGAAATAATGAACAAATGCTTACATTCAGTCTTCACTAGAGAAAGTGATTCTTTGGAGGAGGAGGGAGTGACTAGAAATGTAGTGCTAAAATTTTAGATTGTTGAAGCACAAGAAGTATACAAATTACTGGAAACTCAAGATTTGAGGAAGACCTCAGGACCAGATGGAATCTCTAATTGGATACTAAAGGAATGCAGAGAACAACTGGCAGATAAGATTCTCGGTTTAATTGTGTATTCTCTTGAAGAAGGTAGGGTGCCTCGGGAATGGAAGAGGGTCAGTGTGGTACTAATTTATAAGGGAGGAAACAAGAAAGAACCCCTGAATTATAGACCAGTGTCCCTGACCATTATGGTAGCAAAACTGTGCAAGAGTCCTGAAAGACAGTTGGATAAAATATCTTAAGGAGATGGACATTTTGGCAGAAAGTCAGTTTGGATTCAGAAGTGAAAGGTCCTGTGTTTCCAACTTGTTGAGCTTCTACTCAAGGGTGATGGATGTGCTGCAGGAGAGAGATAGTTGTGTGGTTTGAGTGTATTTAGATTTGGAGATAGCTTTTGACAATGTACCTCACAAGCAACTACAGTAATATGAAAATTGGAACTCACTGGAGGACTGACGGGGAATCTCTCAGAGCGGATGAGAGATTTCGTGAGAGACAGACAAATGAAGACAGAAAGGGGGTTCAGGGAACAGCATGGTGGACTGAAGAGGCGAGATAGGCTGTGGCAAGAAAGCGTATAATGAGTGGACGAGGAACAGGGGCGTCGAAGAAGCTGAGAGACGGATGAGAGAGTTATATGTAGAGAGGAGGAGGTGAAAAGATTAGTAAGAGAGAGTAAGAAGAGAGTGGATGAGGAATTTGGAAGGAATTTGAGTGCAAAGTAGAGGGAATGTAAGAAAATGTTCTGGAAAGAGGTAAAGAGAGCTAGACAGGGTGCCAACAAAGTTAGCGGGGGTGTGAAAGATAAAAATGGTAGATTACTAGTGGAGGAGGGAGAAAAAGTAAACAGATGGAGAGAACACTTTAATGAACTGTTGAACTTAAAGAATGAAAGTAATGCAAGTATAAGTGGCTGGGGAATGGCAAGGAGAAGGACGGTTGTGAGAAGAGAGGAAGAAATCAGTAGGATGGAAGTGGTGGAAGCAATGAAGAAAGTTAAAATGGGGAAAGCCCCAGGAATTGATGGAGTGTGTGGTGAAATGCTGAAGCATGGGGGAGAGATAGTAATAGAATGGATGTGGAAGGTGTGCAGATTGGCCTGGGAGGAAGGTAGAGTCCCAGAGGATTGGAAGTCAGGTATAATTATTCCTCTGTAGAAAAGGAGAAAAAGAAGTTTGTGGTAATCATAGGGGCATTTGCCTTCTTAGTGTAATAGGAAAAGTATATGATAGGATACTTATTGACAGAGTTAGGGAAATAACAGAGGAATTAGTTGGAGAAGAACAGGGAGGTTTTAGGAAGGGAAGAGGTTGTGTAGACCAGATATTCATTCTTAGATCTTTAGTGGAAAAGTGTCTAGAGAAGGGAAAGAAGTTGTATGCAGCCTTCATGGATTTGGAGAAAGCATATGACAGGGTGGATAGACAAGGATTGTGGAAGGTATTAAGAATATATGGAGTGGATGGGAAGTTGTTGGATTCAGTGAAGGGTATGTATGAGGGTGCTAAAGCTGCAGTGTATGTGGATGGCAAACTGAGTGAATCTTTCCATTTGAAGGTTGGATTGAAACAAGGATGTGTCATGTCTCCATGGTTGTTCAGTCTGTACATGGATGGGGTTATAAAAGAGATATAATTGGACAGTAGATGTTGGAGCAGCCCTAGTGAGAGAGGGCAGTGTTTGAAAATTCCCTGTACTGTTGTTTGTAGATGATACGGTGTTGTTGAGTGAAGACGAAGGGGAGCTGCAAGGCTTGGTAGATGAGTTTGGGAGAGTGTGGTCTGCGAGAGAAGTGAAGCCAGTGAATGTACAGTGAGATCGGATGGGGAGTATATGGAGAATGTGAGTGCATTTATATGTACTTGGGTAGTGTGGTGAGTAAGGATGGAATTTTGGAGAGTGAAGTGCTTTGAAAGGGTGCAGCAGGAAAGGAAGGTTGCTGGTTTGTTGAAAGCAGTGATAAGAAACAGGGAAGTGAGCATGGAAGTGAAAAAGTTGTTACATGACAGTATTGTGATACCAACTCTAACATATGGAAGTGAAGCTTGGACCCTGTTGAGAGGACAAGTCAAGAATGAGAGCAGTGGAAATGAGTTATTTGAGAGGTGGATGTGCAGTCAGATGGAGAGACAGACTAACAAATGAGGAAGTGAAGGACCCTTGTGGTGTGGATGTGGAGGTGATAGGAAGCGCTAGGAGAAACACGTTAAAGTTGTTTGGGCATGCGAAGAGGATGGAGAGTGAAAGACTGATGAGGAGAGTGTATGTGAGTGAGGTGGAGGGGGGGAGGGGGAGGCTGAGGATGAGATGGAGGGATGGAGTGGAGAGGTATATGAGAGAGAGGGGTGTGATTTGGGAGCAGGGTAGTGAAATGGGGGAAGACAAAGGGACATTGACGCGATTTGTTTGTGGCCACCCCGTGTGGGATTGAGGCGTCTGGCAATAGATAGATAGATAGATATCTGGATGGAGGGAAGTAACAAGTGGAGTCCCACAGGGCTCAGTGTTAGCATCCATACTGTTCCTGATTTACGTAAACGATGTAGTAGATGGAATGAACAGTTATGCAAGTCTGCTGATGATGCAAAGATTATTAGGAGAGTAGAAGTTGAAGAAGCCTGTAAAATGCAGCAGGTGGACCTTGATGGGATTCATGATTGGAGCCAGATATAGGAAATGAAATTCAGCACAAAAAAGTGTAAAATATTGGAAATGGGTAAAAGTACCAAGAGACCATCCCTGAATTACTTGATAACCAAACACAAAAGCGAGTCAAGAGAAGGACATGGATGCAATTTGTTTGTGTCCACCCCATGCGGGATTGATGTGTCTGGCAATAGATAGATAGATAAATATCTGGATGGAGGGAAGTAACAAGTGGAGTCTCACAGGGCTCAGCGTTAGCTCCCGTACTGTTCCTGATTTACGTTAATGATATGGTAGATGGAACGATCAGTTATGCAAGTCTGTCTGCCGATGCTGCAAAGATTATGAGGAGAGTAGAAGTTGAAGAAGCCTGTAAAATGTAGCAGGAGGACCTTGATAGGATTCATGATTGGAGCCAGATGTAGGAAATGAAATTCAGCACAAAAAAGTGTAAAATATTGGAAATGGGTAAAAGTACCAAGAGTCCATCACTGAATTATTTGATGGGTAATGAACCAAACACAAAAGCAAGAGAAGAGAAGGATGTGGGAGTGCTCATCCAGGATAATTTGTCACCTGAAAAACACATTAACAAGATAGAGAGACATATAATCTCTTGACTATCATAAGAGTAGCATTTCTTTACATGGATGAGGAGATGATGAAAAAATTGATGATGTCCATGATCTGCCCTAGGTTGAAATATGTGGCAGTAGTATGGTCCCCACATAAAAAGAAAGATATAAACATGACTGAGAGAATACAAAGAACAGCAACCAAGATGGTCCCTAGCCTGTCAGATCTGTCTTACTGGGGAAGGCTGGAAAAACCAGACCTGCCTTCCTTAGAGGAAAGGAGAGAGAGGGGCAACATGATTGCATTGTTCAGGGCCAGGATTGGAGTAGAAAAAATTGACAGAGATGGTCCGTTTGTATGGGATGGGAGAGTAACAAGAGGACATGGAATGAGACTGAAAAAAACAAGTTGCTTGAAGGATATCAAGAAATATAGTTTTCCATATAGATGCATAGGTCTGTGGTAAAGCCTGGACAAAGAGATTGTCCAGTTTAAAAACTTAAAGGATTCCAAAGCAAAATTTGACTTACAGAGAAACAGAGACAAGGCCCCACGAGCGTAATTTATTTCCTGTATATCACAACTAGGTAAACACACACACACACACAGGTCGGCGACGTGGACAGACGTCCTCCTGGACTGCAGGGAAATAATCGTGGAATCAGCGGCGAAAGGAAACCAGCCTATTGTGATTATAGAAATGAGTGCGTGAGTGGTGGTTCCGTCGGACATTAGTTTAAAAAAAAAAAAAAGCGGGCTCTGGGATAAAGAGAGCAAGATACAGTGTAGAAAAGTTTCCATATGGTTGCATCATGGCGGATAGTGACGGCGGTTTGTTTACGTCTGGTGAAAGTGAATTTGTGGGTTTCTCCGACGAAGAAGCGAGAAATGGAAGTTCAAAATTGTATCAAACAAGAGTAGCAGGAGTAGAAAAAACGGCGGAGAAGAATGTCCAGGAATTGAAGAAGGTATGGGTAGTAATTAGGGAGCTGCAGGAGAGGACCTTACAACACGAGAGAGAGATCAAAGGTTTACAGAACGAGCTGGAAAAAGTTTACACACGCAGTGCAGAACAGGAAAGAGAAGTCACGGAATTAAAAACAAGCAACAAATCTGCCACAAATGAAATAGAACACCTCAAGAGGGAAAACAGGAGGTTGGAAGAAGAAAGAGACAGAATGAAAAGTAAATTAGACGAGTGTGATTCAAAATCAAGGATGCAAGATGAACATATTAAGGAAATCAGGGAGCAACTAATGGGGTGGAAGAAAATTCAGGAGGAAGGGAATGTAAATTTGAAAGAGATTATTGAACAACAAAGCAAGGAAAAGGTGGAGAAGGAAGTAGTTAGGGTATTGAAAAGTAGAGAAGTTCTAGTCAGGGATGTAGCAGATAAGAAAAAATGTGTAATTATTTTAGGGGTAAAAGAAAAGCGTATCACGATAAGATCTGAAAGAGAAAGAGAAGAATTGAGTAAAGTTAAAGAAATATTATCAGTAGTCATGGAGGGTAACAATGAAGCCCTAGAAGAGATTGAAGAAGTGTTTAGGTTAGGTAAGTATGAGGAAGGAGGGGCAAGGCCATTGAAGGTGAAGTTTAAGTCCCAGGCAATAGTAAATGAAATCATGAATAGGACATGGAAATTAGCAGACAAAGAGGGGTTCGAAAATGTCTGGTTAAGGAGAGATGCAAATGAGGAAGAAAGAGCTAAAATAAAGGAGTTAGTAAAGGAAGCTAAGGCAAAAAACGAACAAAGAACGGAGAAGGAGAAGACAGTGTTTTATTGGAGAGTTATGGACCAGAAATTGAGGAAGTGGTACCGACGGAGAGGAGGAGAAAAGACGGTATAAGTAATAACGAAAAAGTTTAAAAGTGGCATACACTAATGTTGATGGATTAATATCGGCAATGTTAGAAATCAACGATTTCTTGAGGGTACAAGAACTTGATGTTATGTGCTTTGTAGAGACCAAGTTAAGGGAGAATATTGATATCCATATGGGAGATGGCAAATACAAATTGTGGAGAAGAGACAGAAAAGATAAAATGGGAGGAGGAGTGATGATAGCAGTGAAGAATAACTTAAATATAGATTCTGTGGAAATGGGAGAGGGTAGGGCTGAAGTAATAAACATGAAATTGGAAACTGGAGAGAACTGTAAGAGAGATATAGCAGTAGTATATGTTCCACTTAAGACAAGAGCATGGACTGATGATGAATACCAGATGTTGTCAGACTTGGTTAGTTACCTACAGAAAGTGATTGAGAAAAGCAGCAATATAATTCTAATGGGTGATTTTAATTGTAAAGAGGTGAACTGGGAGGAATGGGACTCAGGAGGCGGCGAAGATTCGTGGGGCACTATATTGTTAAACATTGTGATGAATAATGTAATGACGCAGTGGGTCAAAGAAGAGACAAGATTCCGAGGTGATGACACCCCAGCAAGATTAGATTTACTGCTAACCAAAGAACCTGACGTAATTGAATCCTTGAAATATATGTGTCCTATGGGAAAAAGTGATCATGTGGTCATTGAGTTCCAGATGATAATAGGGAACTTGGTGCCAAGAGATGAGCTCCATAGGCAGGGAAGATACAACTTTGGGAAAGCAAACTACGGAATTGAGTAAAAATTTTGAAAATGCAGATTGGAGAAAATTCAGAGAAACAAGAGAGATTCAGAGGAAGTGGGATATCTTTCTAGACCTCTATAATTCAGGAGTGGATAAATATGTTCCAAGAGTAAGTGGGAAAGAATACAGGAAAAAGGAGTGGTTTAATAGAAGGTGTATTATAGCAAAAAAAGAGAGGAACATGGCATGGAACAAATGGAGAAAGAGAGGTAATAACAGAACAAAGGAAGAATATAAAAGAACTAGAAATGAATATACAAGAATTCGTAGAGAGGAAGAAAGGAACTTTGAAAAAGGTATAATCGACAAATGTAAGGATGAACCCAAATTGTTTTATAGATTTGTTAATGGCAAATTGAAACCAAAGGAAGGAATCACCAAACTGAAAGTAGAAGGAGAGGTCTATAATGATGCAGCAATGCAAGCTGAAATAATGAACAAACGTTTCCAATCAGTTTTTACTAATGAAGGGGAGTTCGTGGAGGGGGAGGGAGTGACTAGGAGTGTAGTGATAAAAGATATAAAAGTGGAAGTGCAGGAAGTGTACAAATTACTGGAAACTCAAGATGTAAGGAAAGCCCCAGGACCAGATGGAATTTCAAATTGGGTACTGAAGGAACGCAGAGACCAACTGGCAGATAAGATTCACAGTTTAATTGTGTGTTCGCTGGAAGAAAGGAAAGTGCCTCGGGAATGGAAGAGAGCAAATGTGGCACCAATTTACAAGGGAGGAAACAAGGAAGAACCCCTGAACTATAGACCAGTGTCCCTAACCAGCATGGTTGCAAAATTGTGCGAGAAGGTTCTGAAAGATAGGTGGATAAAATATCTGGAAGAGATGAATATTTTGACTGAAAGTCAATTTGGATTTAGAAGTGGAAGGTCATGTGTTTCCAACTTGTTGAGCTTTTACTCAAGACCGATTGATGTGCTGCAGGAGAGAGACGGTTGGGTGGATTGTGTATATTTAGATTTGGAGAAGGCCTTTGACAAGGTACCCCATAAGAGACTAATGTGGAAACTAGAGCATATAGGAGGACTGAAGGGTAACCTCCTGGAATGGATGAAAGACTTTTTGAGAGACAGACAAATGAGGACAGTAATAAAGGACAGGATGTCTGGATGGAGAGAAGTAACAAGTGGTGTCCCACAGGGCTCGGTGTTGGCGCCAGTAATGTTCCTGATTTACATAAATGATATGGTAGATGGAGTGAACAGTTATGCAAGTCTGTTTGCTGATGATGCCAAGATCTTGAGGAAGGTAGAGGTTGAAGGGGACTGTAAAATGCTGCAGGAGGATCTGGATAGGATACATGACTGGAGCCGGATGTGGGAAATGAAATTCAACGCGAAAAAATGTAAAATATTGGAAATGGGTAAAAGCACCAAGAGACCATCACTGAATTATATGATGGGTAATGAACCAGTCACAAAAGCGAGAGAAGAGAAAGATTTAGGAGTGCTGATCCAGGATAGTTTGTCACCTGAAAAACACAACAACAAGATAGTTAGAGAGACATATAAACTCTTGATCAACATAAGAGTGGCATTCCATTACATGAATGAAGAGATGATGAAAAAACTGATAGTGGCCATGATCTGCCCCAGGTTAGAATATGTGGCAGTAGTGTGGTCCCCACATAAAAAGAAAGATATAAACAAGATTGAGAGAATACAAAGAACAGAAACCAAGATGGTCCCCAGTTTGGCAGATCTGTCATATAGTGAGAGGCTAGAAAGGCTGGATTTGCCATCCTTAGAGGAAAGGAGAGAGAGGGGTGACATGATTGCAGTGTTCAGGACCATGATGGGAGTAGATAAAATTGATAGAGAAGATCTGTTTTTATGGGATAAGAGAGCAACAAGAGGACATGGACTGAAACTGAAGAAGCCGCGCTGCTTGAAGGACATCAAGAAATATAGTTTTCCGTATAGATGCATAGACCTGTGGAATAGACTGGACAAAGAGATTGTCCAGTCTAAAAACTTAAATGAGTTTAAAGCTAAATTTGACTTATTGAGAAACAGAGACGGGACCCCACGAGCGTAGCTCATTTCCTGTTTATCATAATTAGGCAGTTAGGTAAATACACACACACACACACACAATCAGCATGATTGAAGAACTGAACTTACAGTCAAGTCCCCTATGGCACGTGTTTCTATGCCATAGTTTTCTATGATACGGCAAGGTGCCAGACCCCCCAAAACGAACTATGCGTGTAAACTATACCTATGACGCGGGCTTGGCAAGGTTTGAAATGCTCGGGCAAATTCCCCTGGCGGTTAGTGAGCAAACCTCAGCCCTCACCTGCCGTTCGAACCCCGCTCAGCGTATAGCCAGACTGCTTGTTATCCTGTTTTTTGTGCCTGTTGTTATGTGTAATACGTGCATTGACTGATTGCTTGATTGTGTGCATGTGTAAGGCGGGGAAAAGTGGGGTGAAAGGGGGGCCTTTAGGTGAACGTCAATAACCAAATTCCATTTTTCCCATAGGTTTAGTTATTTGTATGGTACGGTTTTGTATGGCATGGGCGCAGTCCAGATTCAATTAACCACGTCTTAGGCGATTTGACTGTATGTGGTAATAATATGGTCACAAAAGAAGACAGAAGTCATTAAAAAGACCTCTAAAGTAAATGCCATCTCCAAAGAGAGTGGTAGTTTGCTGTATTGCCAGTGCATCTACAGTGTGCATCAGCTTATCTTCTACATTGCAAATGGTGGAAATTGTTTTCATGCAGTATACTCAGAAGCTTTAGATTAATTTTTTCCTTATATGAACTTAGAGTGAAATGATTGCAGCTTTCACAAATTTTTTGCCAAAAATATCTTCAGGGGATAAAAAACTATCTAGTGGCAACTGATAGTTGCCTAAACTTTACATTACTAATATCTGTTTGTTATGGGTGTCATAGGTTAAGATACATGTAGCACCATTATCTCTAAAAATTTTAAGAGAGGCCTTGCCAGCATTATTTTGTCATTACTTATGGAGTGCTCCCCACAAGGAATTTTTGGTTCTTGTTCGGGAACTTTTAATATCTTTTCTAATTACTTATATTTTCAAAATGTCCTTCTTATAACTGCCAGATCCACAGTCGTGCTACACAGTGAGAGTGGCCCCACAGTATAGAGAACAGCCAAACATTCCTGGTGTTAGCAGTAAAAGCCGTACAATCTGCACTCTGCCCCGTCCCCCGCAACATCTTCTTCACCGTACAGTCTCGTCAAGATTGGGCATAAAGAATTTCAAGGTGGGGAACTTCTTCATTCTTATCTATAAGTCTTCTGCCATTTTCATTTTCCATCTCCTCCTATTTATAAATTCTTTGTAATATAGCCATTTTTTTTTCTTTTAATGCATAGCAATATTAACACATTCTTGCTTAGCTGTTATTCTCATGTGGCAATATTTTGTATGAGAGTTTGTTCATATATAATGCCTGGTTGCTTCAGGAGCTGCAGTTGCCAACAAGAAAATTGTTTTTTCAAAATGATGCTAGCTAGCATTTTGAATATTCTTCATTTTGCACTTTATCCCCAAGGCTTCAGTATACAGTACATCCTTCAACTTTGCGAATTTTAACTTTGCGATTCACCAATTTTGCGAGGTAGTTCCAAAAGTCATGTATTTTTTAACATTTATGAAGTTTACGGGCAATCACACACTTTGCGAGGTCGAGTGGTGGGAGAGTCGTCTTCCCACACTACTCTGCCACGCGGAGCAGTGATGTCATGGTTCATTGGGCATAATGAGCCTCCTAGTTCAGTGGTCTGCAGCCCCGCCATGTTTGTTTGCACCTGTTTCCAGCCAAGGTCACTGACCCTCACAATTTTGTGCTGCTCCTCGCAATATCCCAGCAGTCTAAGTGCTTGCACGAGTGTTATCATGGCACCAACGGGTAAGAAGAACAAGAAAATAAGTTTGGAGACCAAACTGAAAATGATTGAAAGGAAAAAAGCAGGTAAAGGTAATTCTGCTATTGGTCTGGAGTTTGGTGTTGGTGAATCGACAGTGAGAATGATTTTAAAGAACAGTGAACAAATCAAGCAAGCAGCGAAGAACTATGGAGGTGCTCAATTTGATGGTAGAATGCTGGTGGACAACAAAGAAGTGCTAATAAAAATGGAAAGATATCGTGCTCACTACATTCAAAGAAAGGAAAAGGAAGGGGTTGCATTAGATGGGCACCATATAAGGGAGCAGGCAAAGATATTCTATCACACATGCCTTAAAAAAGCCATTAATCCTCCAACAAAACCTTTCAAGGCATCGAGTGGGTGGCTATGCCAGTTCCTCAAAAGGAAGGGGTTTGAACACATCAGGTTCAGTGGCAAGTGAGGCAGTGCTGACTACAAATTGATCGACATCACCCCAAGGTAAGCACGTTTTCCCACTCTTTTTCTCGACTCTACCTCTTAATTTTACGATGATAAATGAAACAAACATGAACTGATATACTGTACAGTAATATTAATAAGAAAACATCATAGGTAAGAAACATAAAAAAAAAAAAAAATGCATTTACACTGATGTGAAGACTGGCGTGGTGTACGGGACTGGTGATGGGGTGGGGCTTGGCTACTGTGGCCCCACGGGGCCTACGTCATCACTATCACTGTTGGCAGATATTTCCACATCTTGCTGTGTTTTTTCTGCCTCTCTCATGAATCCCTTGAAGTCAAAATCGTCACTGGGGTCATCAGCATCAAAAAGGTTAGGGATGCTAGGATTACTGGCTGCTTGGGAAGGGGTGGCAGGACTGCTGGTCGATGGGGCGGGGTCTCTTGGGGTTCTCATGAATTTTGTGATTAGATACTGCTTCCTCTTGTTAACCCCATCTCTGTGGAAGTCAGCATAAAAGCGAAGGGGCCGAGAATTAACGATGCATAACCTGGCAAATATCCTCTCCGTCATTGACATGCTGAAAAAAACCATCGTGAGCAATGAATGTGACCAATTTAGGGCTCAGGAAGCATTCCATGGTGTTGACAGGGCCCTTCGCTTTTATGCTGACCTCCACAGAGATGGGGTTAACAAGAGGAAGCAGTCTCTAATCACAAAATTCATGAGAACCCCAAGACACCCTCCCCCATCGACCAGCCGTCCTGCCACCCCTCCCCAAGCAGCCAGCGATCCTAGCATCCCTAACTTTTTTAATTCTGATGATCCCAGTGACGATTCTGACTTCGAGGAATTCATGAGAGAGGCAGAAAAAACACAGCAAGATGTGGAAATATCTGCCGACAGTGATAGTGATGACGCAGGCCCTGCGGGGCCACAGTAGCCAAGCCCCGCCCCACCACCAGTCCTGTACACCACGCCAGTCTTCACATCAGTGTAAATGCATTTTTTTTTTTTTTTAATGTTTCTTACCTATGATGTTTTCTTATTAATATCACTGTACAGTACATCAGTTCATGTTTGTTTCATTTATCATCGTAAAATTAAGAGGTAGAGTCAAGAGAAAGAGTGGGAAAAAGTGCTTACCTTGGGGTGATGTCGACCAATTTGCCTTTATTTCATATATTTAATTGTTTGAATTTTGCAAATTTTGATTTTGCGAGGGTTTTTGTCGACCATATTCTCACAAAATTGGAGGAAGGACTGTATTTTGAACAAAGTTCAAATCTCAAAATAAATATGCATAGTTACAGTAGATCATGAGTAGATTTCTGTAGGGTCTGTAGTTCACAACAGTGGCATAAAAAGTAATGTTAGTGAAACACTGTTCAAGACAAACTCATAATAGACAGTGCATCTGTGTACAGAGATTTCTTTATAATTATT
Organism: Birgus latro; assembly: GCA_018397915.1. Classification (NCBI taxonomy): domain Eukaryota; kingdom Metazoa; phylum Arthropoda; class Malacostraca; order Decapoda; family Coenobitidae; genus Birgus; species Birgus latro. Next base: position 10,883 of record JAGKTI010008028.1, on the reverse strand, counting down.
TGGGTCATTTGGCCTAATGTTCACAACCTTGACAGTATTTCTTTACACACACTAACATTATCAAAAACAAAGTTCTGTAAACCAAAGCTTTTTAAAAAATATTTCAAAGATACAGTAAACTCTGAATTATCTGTCATCACAATATCCAGCCCAATGCAGTCTCTAGCACTGCCAACTCGGCTCTATTAAAGCAATATCTGGCGCCGAAATGGGACATAACCAGGGGTTCTATGCAGTATCCGGCACTGGGATGTATCAACTGGTTAATAAACGGTAGCCAGCTGGTGCTGTATTACTGTACTGTATCATTATTGTATTTAATGCTTAATTTTCATCTTTTACCCATGGGAAACTTTTTAGGATAGAGGTTCAAGACAGATAGTAATGCGATGTCTGGCTTGACGCCGAATTTTGAGCCGATGGGGGGTACCATGCAATATCTGGCTCTTTCCTTTAATAGGCGCAGGGCTTGGTTGAATAATGCCGGGTAATTGAGAATTTACTGAATATCAAAGCAAAGCCTAATTGTCCTGTTTCAGAGTATGCAAGATACATTGTATATCTGTTTATATTCCTCAACCTCAGTCCATCTGATTGAGCACCCTATGGGGTTGTCCTATAGGTTTTCTGTACTATAGATGTGTCTCCATCTTAGTGTGGTATGTGTCATGTTGTATGGGCTAATTGTACAAGCTGTGCATGTGTCATCTGTGATTCCACTCCACTCAATTCTAAGCTGGTAGCAAAGGATGGCTGGTTGACGTTCTGCTCTAGGCCTAAGTAGATGAATTTAATTATATATATTTAAGGACACCAATGTATGGATGTCAGGAGGGGGGGCTTGTAACACAGTGACAGAGATGTTGTATTTCCCTGAGTGTGTAGTTAGTACATAGGTGTTTATTCATTACTTGTGTTGGAATGTGTCGAGGTGGGATGTTGTTTCAAATGGTTTGATAATATTTGGAAGGTGATTGTTTTACGTACCTAGGTGTGTTGTGTTTCTGTCGTGTAATGAGAGAGGTGTTGTGTATTGTCACTGGCTGCTGCAAGGAATTGTGTGCCTCTTACATTGAGGTAATCTCAGACAGGGAAGATTTTAGTTTCAGACTGTAAATGAGGCATGGGAGTGGTTTTGGTGCAGTCATTGGTGGTGCCTAGGACATTGCATAATACCCCCCCCCCCCCATCAAATCAACTTTCAGCATTGAGCAGGATTATGTGTTACTATCCATTGCAGCCCTCTATCCTAAAAACTTTTTTACAGTATTAGCCTTGGCCAGAAGATTAAAATGAAGCATAAAATACAGTACGGTATTGATATGGTGCATATAGTACAGTAATACAGTACAGTATATAAGTACACAGTATAATCATAATCATTCTGTACTCACCTAGTGTTGAGGTGGATGGAGGTTGATTTGCACAGATACATCCTTGCTGTATAGTAGTCAGAGCACCAGGGCACAGAGCAATGAGGGCCCACAAGGTTAGTCACAGCACTGAGGCAACAAGCAAGACATGGGCTAAACGCTAGTGCTGTCACTAGGGTTTAGCCATCACTTGGGTCACAAGAGCAGAGTGCACAGATATGTCCTCACTGTATGACATTCACGGTAGAGATTGAGAGAGCAACAGTAGGTAGATAGGTAGGGTGGGCTTCTCCCGCAACGCATTCTGATTGGCTGGTACGTTGTGGGGTTTTCCAAGGTGCCACTTGGTCCCGTGTCTGAGCTAGATGATACACCTCACTGCCAGATGTTGCATAAGACTGCCATTTGTTTCCCATTTTGGCACTAGATATTGACATTCTGCTTGATATCTTGATATTGCTTCAGTAGAGCCAAGCAAAAAGCACTGGATATTGCATTGGGCCAGGTTTTGCGACAATGGATAATTGAGAGTTTACCGTACTGTACATAATATAATCATTCTGTACTCACCTAGTGTTGGCATGGATGGAGAGTAGAGTAGCACACTATGCAGTACATTGCACTTGATCCCCTATGGTCTGGTGGCAAATGGCTCCCACAAAGATTACTGCAGCATGGGAGGGCCTTAGGCCAAGTCACAGTCCTTGGGGGTAGCCACCGTGTGGGTCACATGTGCACAGTGCACATATACATCCTCACTATATGGCATCCAAAGGAGAGGTTGAGAGAGCAACAGTAGGCTTGGCACGTCTTGTGGGCTACTCCTGCAGTGCATTGAGATTGGCTGGTGTGTTGCAGGATCTGCCCATGCTCTGATTGGGTCCTGTGTCTGAGCCGGGTGATACACACCACCGTCAAAAAATGCATAGTACTGCTGTTGATTGCTACCAGTTTCTGAGCCTGACATTGCCTAATTTTGCCAGGTATTGTTTTAATAGAGCCGAGCAAAAAGTGCTGGATATTGCATTGGGCTGGATAATTCCACGATGGATAATTGAGATTAGTGTATACAGTATATGTGTACAGTATCTGTCTGTCTGTCTATCTGTCTATCTACAGCAATACCCCAATATACAATGCCCCTAGATGCAATACCCTGGCATAGCGATGGGGATTCAGTTTACCACCAAACTCCATTACATGATGGCTGTGCCCTGTTTTAACGGTGGGCCCTCCGACATCACGTCCACAGACGATAGGCCAAAATTTTGAATCGTGCACATTCCCACGGCCAGCTGAGCCTGCCCGCATCCCAGGATGTGCAGAAACGCTCGTGCAGCCCCCACAGCCATTGCTCACCCTGCACTCACCCATATTGTTCTTCTCTCACTGGCCATCTCCGTGTGAGGAACTTTCTTACTGCCACGCATCGTGTTGCATCACCAGTGTTACACACACTCTAGACACCAAGAAGGAAAGACGTATTGCTCCGCTGGCAAGCCATATCGGCTCCAAATGGCCATACCTAAAAAGTATCTTTATGTGAGTTAAGCTCTGTTCTAGGTCCAACTAAATATTGTTCTAATATAAAAGATAAAGTTTAAGTAAAAGTGTTGTTCCAAATATAGAAAACAACAAATAATGCAGATGAGCCGAACGAGCGAATCAGTTGTTTAGTGTTTTGTCTCACGGGTCGCACAGGAATGCTACCGTAAGTATATTCTTTCTCAAAGTACCACAGATGAGCACCATGTTTAGTAAAGTAAATATGGAAGGAGCTAAGAAAAGGGATAATGGTAGAAAGCAGGATGATGATTTCTACCCATAACTGGTGGAAATGGAGACATACCTCAAGCTGGTAGAATGGTTAAACTAATTAGAGAATGCATTTCAGAGTGAAATGGAAGAAATCAAAAGGCAGTTGCACATGCAGAAGGAGGAAAATGAGAAATTAGTAAAGGAAGTTAACAGGAAAGACACAACAATAGATGAGCTTTTAGTTGAGGTTGGTACACTCAGAAGGAAGATTAGTGAAATGGTAAGCACAGTTGTCAACCATGAGTGTATTATGGAAGAGTTCAAAGATGATACAGAGACAGTTAGACAGGCTAGCACTCTGATAGATCATAGCAGTGATATTGAGAAGATAACCCAGGTGAATGCAGCAGTGCAAAGCTGCAAAAATGATATGGAAACCACATACAGTATGCTGAAATGGTGAAAGTAAAGAAAGACTTAGAGGCAAAAGTCGAAGAAAAGAGCATTAAAAAGGAAATAAAGAAAATAATCCAAAACAACCCAAAACTGGTCAAAGATTCAGCTGACATCAACAAATCTGTAGTAATCACTGGTGAAGAGGAGGAAGTAAAAAATAAGATTTCGAGAGACAAAAAGGAGATGGCAAATGTAATGAACATATTGAAGGAAGTATCAGAGGAAGTCTATAGTAAAGACATAGAGGAACACAGAAGACTAGGGAAATACGAGAGAAGTAAATTAAGGCTACTGAAAGTAACCTTCCAGAGTGTAAACACTGTGGAGGAAATACTGAAAAATGCAAACAAACTTATGGAAAAAGTGGATTTAAAAAATGTATGGAAAAAGATGTCTAACTCAGGAGGAACTGGGTTTGCTAAAAGAGAAGAGGGAGGAGGCAAAAACAATGAACAAGGAAAGATCAGAAGAAGAGAAAAACACATTTTTTTACAAAGTAATTGGACTCCAGGTATGAAAGTGGTACATAAACAGGGGGAAGGTAGTAGACCCAAGTCAGGACAAGTATGTAAACAAGATGATTAAGTTTATTTATTTATTTATTTATTTTTTTTACGTATCCGACTCTGGGCAAAGGCTTCAGGACCTATTTCTCGGGTGCAGCGACCTATCCCAAGGCCCAGTAGTCCTCCTACACCTCCACATGTCACCACTTTGGCACCAACACCCACCATCCACATTGAATACATGCTAGGGCTGTCTCATACAGGATTGGTGTATTGGTATTAGCAGGGGTATTTGTACGACATGTCGGCGGGTCATCTGATAGATCAGGAAAATTTGTTTTTAGGAATTAAACTGTTCCCTGCCCCAGCCGGGGTTCAATCCTGGGTCCATTAGGACTGAAGGCCGCCTCTCTACCGATTCAGCCACCGCCTCCTCAAATGTAGATGGAATGGTATCTAAATTACTAGAAATTAATGATTCTATTAAAGAAAAAGAACCACATATTGTCTGCCTAACTGAAACAAAATTAACATCAATGATAACGGATGATGCCCTAAACCTACAGGAATATAATATATGGAGAAGAGATAAGAGCTTAAAAAAAGGAGGAGTAATTATGATGTCAACACAGAAAAATCTGCAAGTCAAAGAAATAGAACTGGATATACCCTCACAGGTAGAATTGATCGCAGTAGAGATTAATACATCTGAAGGGAAATAATTGTGGCTAATCTATACGTGCCACCTAGATCTAACATTTGGGAAAAAGGTGAATATGAAGACCTGGCATAGAGTACAATTCAAAGTAAGAGCATTACTACATAGAATGGAAGACAAATCTGAAAGAATTATAATATCTGGAGATTTCAGTACAAATATAAATTGGAATACTCTAGATATAAAAAGCCAGGAAAGCTGTTGGGACCAAAAGCTCCTGGACCTTGTGCAGGAGTTTTTCCTAACACAACATGTTAAAGAAAGCACCAGAAAAAGAGGACTAGATGTACCATCAGTACTAGATCTTATATTAACTAGGCAAGAAAATGATATTGACAGTACAGTATTATGTATCACCCTCCATTCGGCAAAAGCGATCATGCAGTATTAAATTATAACTTCAGGATTGCATATGACATAGTTAACAGTAATGAAAGCTACAAAAAGAGTTTTAACTATAAAAAGGGAATCTACGATGATCTAAAGAAATACTTCTTAGAAATAGATTGGGAAAAGAGCTTAGAGGACAAGATTTAAATGTTACATATGGAAAGTTCTGTGCACTTTATGAAATAGAAGTTCTAAATTACATCCCTAGGCACAAAGAAGCAGAAAAGACAATAAAGAAATGGTTTAATAAAGAATATAAAAATCAAAAGAAAAAAGAGACTTGTTGTGGAATAGATACAGAAGACACAGTAGTGAGAGGGCATATAATAACTATAAACAGGCAAGAAACGAATGCACAAGAATAAGGAGAGAAGCCCAAAAACCGTTTGAGGAGGACATCATTAACAAAAGCAGTGATCAACCGAAGCCATTTTACAGCTACATTCGAAGCAGAACCAAAGTAAAAGACAAAGTACAATCCATTACGGATGAAGGGAACCTCTGTACGCAAGAGAAAGATATTTGTGAAGCACTAAATAAAAATTCCAGTCAGTTTTTACAGAAGAAAATAATTTTGAGTGGGATGATACAGAACATGCATCCCCAAACAAATTATCAGATGTACAAATATCAGAAAAAGAAATACAGGAGGAGTTAAGTAAATTAGACAAAGGAAAAGCAAATGGTCCTGACAGCATTTCATGTTGGGTGCTACATGAATGTGCAGAGGAGTTAAGTAGACCGTGTTTAATATTTAAGGAATTCTTGGGTCAAGGTAAACTACCAGATATTTGGAAGAAAGCAAACATAGTCCCCTTATTCAAGAAAGGGAATAGACAGAATCCACTCAACTGCCGGCCAGTATCACTAACCAGTGTTGTAAGTAAGATATTGGAAAAGCTGATAAGAAAAGTTTGGGTAAACTATCTAGAAGAACACAATATGATAACAGAAAGGCAGTTTGATTTCAGAAAGGGAAAATCGTGTTACTAATCTATTAAGCTACTATGACAGAGTTGCAGAAACACTACAGAAAAGAGAAGGATGGGTGGACAGTATCTACGTATATTTCAAGAAAGCATTTGACAGAGTACCGCACTAACGACTCTTATGGAAACTGTACCATCAAGGAGGAAACTGAGGCAAACTGTACTGTTGGATGCAAGATTTTCTCAGGAAAAGGGAAATGAGAACAGTACTAAGAGGAAACTACTCATCATAGATAATGCGTATTTTAGTTCTGAAACCTAATTTTTTATTTGAGTTATATTAAGTACAATATTTTTTTTAAGCGAATTTCAGATAATTAGGTGTGTATGAGCCACTGTGGCAAAAAAAAAATATATATTTTCCAATGAAAAGTGCCGATTCGGTATTCAGTCTCACCAGGTCGGTGACCTAAGTTGATTAGGAGTGGATCCCACTGAGTTTATCCGTAAGAAAATATATTTTTTAATGGCTTATGAATGTTATTGTGTCAAAGCCTTCCGTAAATTTTACTGTGTTATGCAATAAACTATTTATAATGGCATTTGAGAAAGGTAAGAGGCAAATGGGATATTGCCACGAGTTAGGAACTGGTGGCGTGAAGCAGGTTGGTGGCCAAGATGCGCTTCATGTTTGAAAAAATCTTCTTGTATGTGTTACAAATGGCCTTTATCAAGTCAAAACCTTGCCAAAATTATACTGTGTTGTGCAGCAGACTGCTTATAGTTTTATATGAGAGAATAATGGCCGGACTTTTGTGAGATTTCCCGGACTTGTACGGGCATTTGTCCGGCATTTGATAATATTGTCTAGCCTCAGCCAGAGTCCGGGAAATCCGAAATCTGGGAAATAGGGGTCCACCAAAGTGAGGGGCAAGTGTATATATGTGTGTGTGTGTGTATGTGTCTGTCTGTCTGTTTATACAGTAATCCTCGATTATCCGACGTAATAGAGCCAAAGGCATATCCAGATTTGGGCAATGTCTGGATATGGAGCAATATCCTCTTCTGTACCCATACTTGCTTACGAATATACCCAAACTACTACATATACCCAGCCTATATGTACAGTACCTCTCCTAATTTTGGCAGCGTTCTGCAGTCTTTCAGCTGTTTTTAGACATCAGAACACATGTTGCAATATGTAGCATAATCCCAAACAGTAAGCACTAAGAAAACAATACAGAAACAACTAAAGACCAAGAAAGTCCTGTCAACATACACCTACCCCTCCTAATTTTGGCAGTGTTATGTTGTCTTTTGGCTTTTTTTATACATCAAAAAACACATTGGAATATGCAATATAATCCCAAACACTAAGAAAACAATGCATAAAAAAGAAAAAAAAATACCGGTATGCACAGTACCCCTGCTAATTTTGGCAGTGTTCTGTGATCATTTGGCTCCTTTTAGACTTCAAAACACACATTCGAATATACAATATAATCCTGAACACTAAGAAAGCAATGCTTAAACAACAACAACAACAACAAAAACAATATGCACAGTACCCCTCCTAATTTTTACAGTGTTTTGCAGGCTTCCAGTTCTTTTTTGACATCAAAATACACATTGGAATATACAGTATAATCCTAAACACTAAGAAAACACAGCATAAACAAAAAAAACACAAAAACCCTACCTATATGCACAGCACCTCTCCTAATTTTGGCAGTGGTCTGTAGTCTTTCAGCTGTTTTTAGACATCAAAACACACATTGCAATATATATACAATATAATCCTAAACACTAAGAAAACAATGCATAAACAATAGAAATTAAAACACAAAAAGTACACTTACCACTCAGTGAATGCCAGACAGGCATTGTAACCTGCCAGTGTGCAGCAGGTCTACAGGTATCCCATGTGGTCTACTGGCTAACACTGCCACTTAGCAAAGGTCAAAGAACTCCTCCTTCTTGTCCTCCATCTGCTTAAGCCGGCCGATGAGCAGGGACATGTGGCAAGGTGATGGAGCCCTACCCACCTCAGGACTCTCTGAAGACAGCCACAAGCTCACATCTAACGGCGACTCAACGGCTGTCGATGTGCTCAGTTGTGGGTCCAAGAGTGAAGACGGGTTGAGAGGGTTGTGGTGGTGGTGGTGGGTAGAAGGGGCTGGCATTCATGGGGGTGACGGGCTTGAAGAGAGAGTCAATCTTCCTCTGATGATAAGTGCGGCGATTCTGTTGGAGGATGACAGCATTCCTGACTGCCCACAGATCCATTACTAGCCTGAGTTGCACCAACTCCCTGTCACAGTGAGGATGCTTGGCATATTTGAGCACCGTCTCAATGCCGGCCCACAGCTTACCGAGACGTGGGAGTGATGGAGTGGCGGGTTGACCAGAGCCTGGGTCCTCATTCTCATCGCCTTCCTCTGTCTGCCCCGCAGAGAGAGCAGTGGCGATCTCCTCATCAGACATCGTCTGATAACCTGGCTCACCACCGTCTTACTTCAATCATACCTTCATGTCATCGACGTCCACATCCTCGCCTGCGTTTTGTAGCCAAAGATGAAAATTGTCCACGTCAAATCCTTCATAGTTGTGCATGGCCTTGCATCCCTGAAGGAGACGAGACCAACCTCTTTCCAAGGTTTTGATGGAAACTTCCTTCCAAGCATTGGCCCTTTTGAACACTGCAGACTTGATATTGTAATGTAGCAGATTCTCTAAGGTCCACTCCCCATGTGTGTCGACCCCATCCTCATCCTCAAGCACCACCATCACCTCGTTGAGGAACCTCTGACTGTACAGTCTCTTGGCTGCCACGATAACACCTTGGTCCATTGGTTGAATGAGCACAGTCGTATTAGGTGGCAGAAACATGCACCTAATGCGGCTATTATCTGCAATCAGATTCTTCTTCTGCCGATGCCCAGGGACATTGTCGATCAGGAGAGCCTGGCTGCAAGAGATACCAAGTTCTTCTGTTTAATAACGGATAACCACCTTGACAAAGTGTCTGTCGACCCAATCTCTGAAGAGCTTTGCAGTAAACCAAGCCTTCACAGAATGGTACCACACAACAGGCAGGCTATCCATCAACCCACAGAGACATCATGGCTGTTTTGCTCGTCAAACAATAATGGGTTTGAGGTGGTGCATCCCGTTAGCATTGGCACAGCACAACATCAAGATATGTTGTTTGGACAGCTTCCAACCAGGCACAGTCTTTTTCGTCTCTTCTGCCAGGGTGTTAGTGGGCAGGGAGCGGAAGAACAAGCCAGTTTTATCAGCACTGTACACCTGACTGAGAGCAAGGCCCTCCTCCTTGCTCAGGCACTGTACTTTCTGACAAGACAGCTCAGCATCCTCCACTGCCACGTCCACGCCATGTGCCATTTGGCCATCAGGTCCATGCTGAAGTTTGAACTGGAGGAGCCAACCCTCGGATGCCTTAAAGTCATTCACGTTGTGCAAATTTCTCAGCTGCAGCCTTCATCTTGGTCCCGTGTACAAGCATGGCAGCACCCTGTTACTGGCAGAACCAAACCAAAGTCAACTGGTCTATGCTGGCGTGACGGGGCTGGGGCATCACCTTACAGTCACCTTTTTGGGTGGTATTGCCGTAGTCTTGTCCATACTGAGTCAGCTTGTCCCATAGTTCTTGATATCAAACAAGGTTGAATGGGCCAAGTCATATTCACACAGAATGCGTGAAGTTGACCAGCCTGGGTCAACCTTGCCCAATATCATGCATTGGTATTAGGCAAAACCCTCCTTTTGCATTTCTCAGGTGGTGGTGGGGCCATCATCACACACACGAGAACACCACAGAGGAGAATTAAGACCTGCGGAAGGTAGGGCACCACCACAGTTGCAAGAATGGAAGCAGCCATTGTTTAACCATAGCCAAGCATGTCCACAAATGGAGAGACAAAGGCGGGAACTGAGGAGCGTTACCGCTGGGGAGTGTATGGCATTGCCATGGCTCAACCCATGTTTGGCTATGAGCATGCAAGCAAAAAGTGGCACATTGGCCTACAAGCGCAAGGGTCCTTTTCGCCCTCCCAGGCAAATGTCGCAACGTGGCAGAAACGCTGGGACCCCGTACATCGTGGGCCAAAGGAGTGGCTGAGTAGTCAGGACGGCGATGCAACTTTGACCATTGGTAAGGAGACGGATGGCTGTGGTTGGCTGCGAGTTCCCTACTAATCGGGGCAGCCAGGAGATTTTGACCCTTTGGTAGGGAGCTGGACAGCCATTCTCACTCAACATGTGGGTTTCGCTCTATTTTCCTTGCGTCCTGCCAGAGTGTTACCAGTCAGTGATTGGGGTGGCTAAGAGATTTTGGCCATTCGGTAGGGAGCCGAACAGCCATTCTTGCACAGCTCGTGGGTTGCGATCTGTTTTCCTCGCGTACTGCCAGTATATTTCTGGTGATCGGAGTGGCTGGGGGATCTCGACCATTCGGTAGGGAGCCAGACAGCCTTGTTTGCTTTGCTTGTGGGTTACGTTTTATTACCCGTCTGTGGACAGAGAGGTTGGTGAGCCGCCCAATGAACTTTTTTGACTTAGTAGTCGGGCCGGCTGCCTATGACAGAACTTTTATGTCTGGGTACAAAAAAATAAATCCAAACACAGCCCTAATAGAACCAAGGCTTAACATTGTATACAGAGCATCAGGATAATTGAGGGATTATTTATATATAAGTATACTGTTTATAAATATATATATATATATATATAT
>JAGKTI010008027.1:22903-34884 GCA_018397915.1 Birgus latro | reverse complement strand
GAGAGAGAGAGAGAGAGAGAGAGAGAGAGAGAGAGAGAGAGAGAGAGTGCTTTATCCACAGCATAAGATAACCTAACCTAACCTACCACCGGAGGAAGAGAGGCCATTGCATCTATTTTTCCTCAATGTTTGGAATGTGTCTGTTTGTTCTGCCATCACGTGACGCCAGACACTGCACATCAACACACCAGGAACGCATTTGAGTGATGCAATACGAAACTAAAAGAGAATATCCTGAATCTCAAGAGGAATTCACGACAAAGCCTCACATTTTATATTTCCATTTTGTAAACACAGCCCTTTTTATTCCGCCATTTCCGGTTTACATTTTGACATTCGTAGCAGGATTGTTCAGGTGTACAGACCCACTGGAACAAAGGAAACATTTGATTCTGAAGCAGCTGTCTTTTTGCAGGATGAGGACCGCCTTAGGGAAGCGTACGAGACCTAGGAAGTACAAAAAGCCCAAGTCTGAGTTGTGGGAGAAGGCTCAGGAGGCGTCCATTCCCATTAGACCATCTTGGGATCTGTTCATTCCGGAGATTGCTGAGGTACTGTGCCCATCACTGTACCTTGTCACTGTACCGTCACTGTTCAACCACCTCACTGTCCGTATACTGTTGTTGTTGCCGTCACTGTATTTTCACTGTCCCCTGTCACTGTATCTTCATTGTTCAGGTACTTCATTGTCCGCGTTCATGTCACTGTTGCCTTCACTGTATATTTTTCACTGTACCCTATCGCATGTTAACTGATTGAACAGCTAATGTCATGCTAACGGGGTCACTTTGGATTTTCTTTTAAGCAATGAAGAAGAAACCAAAGGCCAGAAGCTCATTTGACATTTTTATGATGGTTATGCTGAGAAGACAAAGGTGGGTTGATTGGTTAGGAAGGTACACCTGTGTGATAATTTAGGGATTCACTTTCTAACACGTCGCTCATCTTTCACGCATCCGCAGAAGTCCAACAATAGCGTATGTCTGTTTATTAATATCTTTGAATTTTTTACTGCACCGTATTTTTTTCTGTCTCTCCTTCTTGATTTCGGAAGCTTCATTATATTCGCTGACACCTAACTTTCGATTCCATGACAGATGTTCACAAGACAGTGTTCAACTATGTTCAGAGTACAATGTTCACGAGACACACTCACATTATTAACACTCTTGGAATCAGATATGCCAAAGAAACACTACAAACACTAGACCAACGTTTGTTGATTTTTTTCCCCGAAATTTCTGACCAGTTTTCCATAAATTCTTACCCATGTTTTGTCCCGTCGCCGTCCAGACTGCGCAAGGGACATCCACCTCTATTGCATGTGCTAATTCTATATTTTTCAGCGGTTATATTATTTACATTTAGCAAACAGCACTATGCTTAGCTGGTGGAAGGTGGTGGCGACCATCATCCATTCATTTGATACAGCTCTGCCTACTTCTTTCTCCACATTCTGTATTTTCTCCTAACTTCTTTTTCCTCCCATCCTTCCTATAATTTTTTATTACTCTTCTTTTCACTTCAGGTGGCTCTGCATTGAGTGACAAGGCTAATGATTTCCTGTAAACCAGGAAGGCATGTACAACGCTGTGTGCTCACCATACACCAAGTAACAAGGTGATGTAGGCCCACAATAATGCCTGTTAAATGAGAGACCCAAATGCGGAAGCCATCAGGGAACCAAACCTCCACTCTCATCCCCCGCACCTCGCAGTGGTGAGACGTTGTCTGCTGCAAGGGAACATTGGTTCAGTGCACGGGACGGCCCTGCAGGGATGGCTGCTTGCCTGCGGCTGATGGGTCTAATCGGCCAGACAAACCCGTGTTGCTCAACAGCAACAATTATGCTTTGCTTCTTTGCAACCATTCATTCTTTGCTGTCAAATACTTTTTCTGTTCTTCCACACACAGTTCCAGGAACTAAGAACTATTTGTGTGAAGCCTCTGTACATAAACACGTTCCTTATACTCAGTCTAAGCATGGTGTGGCCTGGGTTTTGCCGTTCAGTGAAAGTTTATTAAGTAGGAAAAATCACCCGTCATTGTTTGCTGGAAAACCTTGTTCAGTGCAAAGTGTTGACTGGACCGGATCACTTGCAATGGTGGCTTTCTTGCACCTCTGCCTTACTGACTTAATATGTATGCAGTATTTTCTTGAATGCTATTGCAGTCTATGTCCATACTGACAAGACCTGAATGACATACACAAAAATGCCAAAGTGTGGTCTGAGAAATGAACCACTAAAGAAGAGATATTACAAAGCCTCCTGGTATAATTCTTCCCACGGGTCTTCAAGGCTTTGTATTACCCCGTCCTTATGTATTACCTGATATATTACAAGGTTATTATTTTTGTATATTACCCACTTTGTATGTTTTTAATACCGACGTATTTTCATCAGTGTCATGGACGAAAACATTATTATCCAGGCAAAGAAAGGAACAAAAATGGTGTAAGATGTGTCAGCAGACCTCCAACATCAAAATAGATAGATAGATAGATGGATAGTCAGATAGATAGATAGATAAATGGTTAGATAGATAAATGGATAGATAGATAAATAGATAAAAGTGTTAAAATAGCGGCCTCTCTCATCCGCAGCCGGAGAACGAGCCGGAGGTGGCCATAGAGTTAAGTTCGTCGGTGTCTCGTACGCGGACGTGCCAGGTGGTGTACGACTTCACCAGCGGCCACTACGAGGAGGCCGAGGCCGAGGAGGTGCTGCTCGACCTCCTTACGTTGCCCTCCAAGGTGGTGTTGAAGGAGGACCTCGAGAAGAACAGGGCTGGCTTCAGAATGTTCGCTGCTAACTCAGAAGGTAAGGATGCTACAAACTCACCTATTGATTTCTTGCGTGTTGTGGGGACGGCTGAGTCTGCTGGTATGGGCGTGGGTGTGGCAGTGGGGGTAGGAAATTAATAAATGATGCTGATTAGACACTGCTAACATTGAACCTCCCCCAAATTCCCCCCTCCACTCTCTTACCTTGTCCCCCCCTTCCCAATCCCCCCTCTCTATTACACCCTGTCATCTCCCCTAGGTCCCCCTCCACTCCCTTATCCTCTCCTGTCCCCTAGTTCGCTCTCCACGCCCTTATTCTCTTTCTTCCTTCACTTCCCCCTCCACTCTGTCACCCTCTTTCCTCTCCAGGCTCCCCCTCCTCTCCCTTACTTACCTCTCTCGCCCTCAGACTCAGACCTGGAGGACGTGCTTGATGATTCCCGGCGTGAGATGGAGGAGCTGTACGAGGGTGTGGTGTCCAAGGAGGAGCTGGCGAGGATAGACTCACAGCCAAACCCTTTCAATTTTAGCGACAGGGTATCACAGACGGTCAAGATATTTTATAAGGTAGGTGTGATGCTCTCTCTCCATCTTCCTCCTTTCTTCTTCTCCTCCTCCTCTTCCTCCTATTTTTTTCCTCCTCTCATCTTAGCCTTTTTCATTTTTTTTAAATGCCTAACCAATTTTAACATAACCAAACCTAATTTAACATAACCTAACTTAATGTAACCTAGCTTAATTTACTGTAATGTAATTTAATGTAACCTTCTCTTAATTCAATGTAACCTAACTTATTTAATGTAACCTTCTCTTAATTCAATGTAACCTAACTTATTTAGTGTATCCTTCTCTTAATTCAATGTAACCTAACTTAATTTAATGTAACCTCTTAATTCAATGTAACCTAACTTCATTTAATGTAACCTAAGCTAATCTAACCCAAGGTAACCACACAGGAACTGGCAATGCAGACCCAGCCACCGCCCGACACCCGCTTCTCTCTCACGGTGGGCCCCGGGCGGATCCACGAGGCGTATAGCAGGCACGAGAGGGAGGTGGACAGGGTGCAGAGGGAGAAGGAGGAGAGGGAGAAGGAGAGGGAGAGGGGCAGCAAGAAAGTGGGTGAGGAGAGAGAGAGAGAGAGAAGGGGGGGGGGCATTAGAACTCTCAGCATCAGGCAGCCAGTATGTGTTCACTTTGGATGTTATTCTTTTTAGTTAAACAGACTTCCTTGCACTTCTTCCTTACTATTTTTTTTTTCTTTATATGGCCTGTTATTATTTTAGTGACTGCTGTTCGTAGGTCACAGTTAATTCCCTATGTTTTGTGTGCTAGGTTAGGTGTGTTAAGATGAGTATGTTTTGTGTGTTAGGTTAGGTTAGGTGCGTTAGGGTGTGTTCGGTTGGGTCTGGGTGGCATACACACTTCCACAGCTCCTTCGCTTCCAGACCAAGGACCCGCTGGTGGTACTGGGTCTGGAGAGTGGGAGTGACAGCAGGAGCAGCAGGGAGAGGCAGCAGGCGAAGGGGTTGGTGGAGCTGCTGAGGGCGGCGAGGGTGCTGGAGAGGATGGTAACGCAGAACATATACGACGACATACTGCAGGGTGAGCACATACCTACCTCACACTGAATATAACCATCTCAAAGTATATCTCAGCGCTTTTGATACCCACGTCAATGCTAGTAATAAAACAGTCTGACAATGGCAATAATACACCGGAAAAACATCATCATCATCATCATCACCTACAGCACGGTTCTCAGCACCTTCTTCTCTGATTAACCAATGACTCCCAGCCACCCACCCATCCCTCCGGCTACCGTGTCTCTCCCCCTCAGACTTCAAGTACTGGGAGGACGGCAGTGATGAGTTTCGTCCACTGCAAGGCTCCCTGCTTCCCTTGTGGAGGTTTCGGCCAGAGGAGTGTCGCAAGCACACGGTCACCGCCCTAGCCTGCAGCCCACTCCTGCCGGACCTCTTTGCTGCTGCTTATAGTCCTGGTGGGTCCGGTGCTGGTCTGCTGTGGTAGTATGGCTTGGTAGTGTGGTGTATGTGGTGGTGTGTGGTTGTGTATGGTTTGGTAGGTTGGTTTGGTGGTGTGTGGTGTGGTGCGGTAGTGTTGGTAGTGTTGCATAGAGTGGAGAAGCCACACTGGGGTACACCTTCCTCTGGTAAATTATTATGCATAAAGAGAAAGAGAGAGAGAGACAGAGACAGAGTTAGTTAGTTAGTTAGTAAATCAGTTAGTTAACAAGTTAGTTTTCACCCATGTTGTTACACTAACCTTGTTGTGTTGCAGGTGAGGGAAGTGGTGAGTGTGGTGGGCTGGTGTGTGTGTATACCCTTAAGAACCCTGCCTGTCCAGATACCGTCTTCCACACACCCGCCGGTGCCACAGCACTCCACTTCCACCCCACGGTATGTACACTTCCACGGTACCCACACTTCCATACCATCTACACTTCCACCCCACGGTACCTACACTTTCACCCCACGGTACATAATCCATCACCCACGGTACGTACTGTAGAAATGAGGACAGGAATATCGCTCCATTTTTTAACCCCTTCTCCCCCATGATTCAATTTTAAACGCAAAGGAGAGGGAAGCCACAATTTTGAACGATATTTTTTGAAACAATCAGTGATGATAAAACCTTCGTGACGTCATATGTAGCGCCATGTTTTCTTCCTCTTCTTTTTCTCCCTCTTCTCTTCATCTTCTTTTTCTTCTTCTCATTCGTCTTCTGCTTTTTTTTTTTTTTTCGTGTTGTGCAGGTGGTGAGTCTGCTGGCTGCTGGCTGGAGCGATGGTACAGTGGCTGTGTATGACGTCAGCACCCACGCCCACGCCCACACCACGCCCCTCCACGCCACCACAGTCACGGGCAAGCACCTCCTCCCCGTCACAAAGGTACCAGTGGACATGACTAACAGAAAATACAGTAGCAACAGTAAATACAGCTTCAGTACTCTCCACCACTCCCTCACTGTAATACACCTCTCCACACCACAACACAATCACCTCATGCATACTCTCACAACTCAAAATGCAACTCACAAACAATCCAATATATCCTGACTGTAATGCATTCTCCTCCTCCCCCCACACTACAACACACTTATTCACACCAAGCCCACACTCTCGCAACACTTATTCACACCATGTACCTCACTCCCACAAAAAGAACAACTACTATACTACTACTACGCTCTGAATCCTGCGGCACAGGTTGAGTGGCTCTGGTCCGCTGAGGGGGAAGAGCCTCGATTAGTGAGTGTGTCCCTGGATGGCCGCTTGACCCTGTGGCGGCTTCCCTCCCTGGCCGCCCTCCACCACGCAGACCTCCTGCAGCTACGGGCCAGGAACCACGACCACCACAGTCCCGACGCCATCCCTCTTGACGGTAGGTATGGCCGGGAATCAAGAGCGAGATCAGTGGCCCTTCCAAATAGAGTTAGGAAATAAACTAGTGCCATGCCCGTAAAAGTGTATTTGAAAAGTTAGATTTATTATTTTCTAACTTTACGGCATCACATCCTTTTTTTTTTTTTTTTTTTTATGCTGATGACTATTCGTATATTGCAACACATTCCTGGCTGTTTAAATGAGGACTACCCACACGCTGAAACCACCCCTGACTTCTGTACTATGCGGTGCTGGAGAGATATCCCTTCACGCTGCCGCACTAGCATTCCTAGCCACTTCCGCTGCCCAGATATACAAATGTTCCCTCCCTGTCCCCTAAGAGGAAGATGGTGGGCTGCTGGAAAAGGTCAGCTACATCCTGCAGTCCACCGGGTTCACGTGCAGACGAGCCTGGGTCAACAACAGCAACACTAACTCCACCATCACCACCAACAACAAAACAGCAGTGCAAAAACAACTGCCTCAATAGCTCCCCCTTCCCTTCCAGGCGTACCCACAAGCCTGGCGGTCCACCCGGAAGAGAGCCACATCCTGCTGCTGGGCCTGGATTCTGGGTCTGTGTACCAGTGTTCCACCAGCTGCCTGCCGCACTCCCTCTACCCCTACCCCGCCCACCGCTCCCCCGTCACTGTCCTCGCCTGGAACGCCCGCCATCCTTCGCTCTTCCTCTCCGGCTCCCTGGACTGGTGCATCAAAATTTGGCTTCAGCATCTACAGTGAGTGATAGAGAGGCTTGGAATGGTGGGAGGGGGAGTGGTGAATGATAGGTTTGGACTTTGAAATGAGTGACGAGAAAGAGTGGGAACAATAAAAGGCCAAGATAAGGTCTGTTGCTGGAGTCCTCAGGTGATGGTAGAAAAAGAACTTAAGATCGCAAGGTTATAAACGCATATGACACAGGAGCCCTCGGGTGATAAAGAAATACAGAACGTAGGTTCATCTTGTGTATAACAGCCTCGTGGTGGTGGTATAGGTAGAGAGAACTTAAATTGTCACCTGCTCCGGTGTTACAGGAGCCTTCTGGTATTGCATAAATATACAGAGTTAAGTTTTCAGTAGTTTCGGTGGTCCAGGGCCCTCTGGTGGTGATAGAAATGTGAGAACATAACCTCTCAAATATTTTAGTGTTGCAGGAGTCCTCTGGTGATGGTACGGTTATAAAGGCTTTAAATTCTCGTCTGTTGTGGTACTACAGGAGTCCTCTGGTGGTAGTGGACTGCGGCGGGAGTGTGGCGGGCGCGGCGTGGTCGCCATACAACAGCAGTGTGGTGGTGGCGGTGACGGACGACTGGCGTGCGTACGTGTTTGACCTGCTGGCCAGGCGCTGCACACCGGTGTGTGCGCAGGCACTGGCGCAGCGCAGGCACCTCAGCGCAGCGTGCCTCACCATCAGTCCATTCTACCCCATCGTCTTGATTGGGGGCGATAGGTGAGATGGAGAGGGGGGATGAGGTCTGGGGGGCATAATGACGGTGATATATGAAAGTGTTGACAGGTGGGATAAACAAGCATACAGGTAATGGCAGGTGAGATGGGGAGGAGACACATGGGGTTGGGGATTGGAGGTAAAAGTAGGAATGAAAGAGTGAAATGGGGGAACTAGTAAGGCTGGGAGGGGTACATTAGGGGTGACTAATGAGGGTGGGAGAGGTATATTAGGAGTGACAGGAGGGGTTGGAGGGGTATATTAGAGGTGATAAGTGAGGTAAGATGGACTGCTACTACAACTTCTACTGCCGATACTATTACTGCTACTACTACTGCCACAACTACCACTACCACTACTACTACTACTACTACTGATACTTATGTACCTTAGCCTTACCCAACTTAACAAACCAAACCTGAGAACTTATTTTAAGCTCTACAATCTCTCTGCCCCTTGACCTGACCTCTCCCGTCCGCAGAGGTCACTTGGCGTCCTTCAAGTTGTCCCCAAACCTGCGTCCCGTGGCGAAGGAGGCGGTGGAAGGTGCGGAGCCGGGGCTGGCCAGGCAGGTGGAGCGATGCAGGATGGACACGCTCATACGCACCAACAGGGGCTGAAACGGGGTGAAACTGGAAAGAAATGGGGTGAAATATGAGTTGAACCGGGATGAAACGTGTGCTGAAATGGGGTGAAACGTAAGTCGGAACAGGGTGAAATGTGTATTGAACTGGGTGAAATGGGCTGAAACTGGATGAAGCCTGTGTTGATCCAGGATGAAACGAGGTGAAACGTGTGCTGAAATGGGATGAAACGTAGGTTGAAACAGAGTGAAATGTGCACTGAACTGGGTGAAACGTGCTGAAAGGGGGTGAAGCGTATAGAACCGAGGAGAAACGTGTGTTGAAATGTGGTGAAACTTGTATTAAACTATATGAAATGTGTGTTGCAACTAGATGAAATGTGCTCTGAAACGGGGTGAAACGTGTGTTGAGCGAGGGTGAAACGTACTAAAACTGGGAAGAAACGGGGTGAAACGGAAGAAATATGGAGTTGTTATTGTTGTTAAGCCCCAGACTCACCTGGACATGAACCCAAGTTTGTATAACCGGGCAGTAGAGACACCACGTTAAATCGGTGCTGCCACAGGAAGGGGCTCCTCTCCAACATACACTCTCTTATAAGTCTAGGAAAAGATACAGACCATCTAATTATGCAAAGTATGTGAAAGTCTGTTTGAAAATCCATCGGTGTTGCCCAGGATCCGCCCACGATAGCAAAGGAAGATGTGTTAAGTAATGTCCAAACGCCTTAAGATGCGATTAAGGTAGATGGAGAGAAATTTACGAAACTGGAGAGAACCTGCCAACCTATTAAAAGGGAAGGAAGGAGACGTAATTAATGTGGAACTTTTCTTTCATTATCTCAGGAACTACGGTGAATAAAACTTAACTTTAATCTGTGTTTCACTGACCCGTTATTATCAATTCCGTAGTCAACTTCTTGACATCACTACCCCAACAGGATTCTGATCAACTTAGGAAAGACCTCTCATACTGAAGTGGCTAATGAAGGGCGTATCTAACTCATACAGTTACATGAAGACTCCTAATAATATAATTGTCCAGTGGGAGCAAGACAAAAACGAAAATCCAAATTCCCAGCGGTTAAGGGAGCACCCTAGCACCTCCTCCTTAGAGATATAGTCAGTTAATATCAGTTGCTACTAGCAATGCTAACCACTCGACCACAGTGCTTTTGATGGTAACAGTTGATAAGGGAATGAGATATTCGACAGTGATTTCAGAAACTATATCATGCGTGGTGTCAAAAAGCACATTATCTCTTTATCTACCTGTCTACATAGACAGGTGTGTGGCATTGCTACTTTCAGCTCCTAACCTTCTTTTACTCATAAATGACAACAACCAACTTTCAAAATTCGCGCTTTTGTCACTGGGCGTAGGGTTTGGAGAGATTCATTTATCAAATGTAATTATTTATGTGTATGAATGTTAATCTATATTCTAACAATAATTTGACAAAGTATGTTGGAGCTTTATTCTGGAGTCTACATTGATACTTAGCGACATTGTAGCACTTTTGGGGATCAAGTTTAGCCATATTTCGCTGGATTTGTTTTGGCGGGTACTCTCAGGTGTGTTTTGAAACTTCACTAAGCTTGTGTTTGTCGTATATGCTTCCCCGTGACTCATAAAGGAGGTAGGTAAGTGTTGTACTGTTGGACATTCATTATTTGGTAATTGGCACTGAAACAGTAACATATTTCTCAACAGTCGTGCACTTTATATTGCTAATGCTTTGGCTCACCAGTTTGCTTAGATGTTCTTTTCGAGTGAACATTATAAAAGAGGTAGGTTTAGTGTGTTTATCATATTTTCGTAAAGATTAAGCTTGGTAATATATGGATATTACTGGTAAATAAAGTTTAACAAGAGCTAACGTGACCGTGGAAGACACATTGAATATTTTCCTGCTTTCCCAAGGTCAGGGCTCTGGGCTGAAGGATGCCAAGGTTAGCACCCCAAGTATTTGGCTTTCGTGGCTAGCTTTGATGTTTGGAACATCCGTAAATAAAGCTGCACACCAAGTAATTACCATTTTTGTTTTTTTCATAAAGGGGTATTTTATATGGTTATTCTTGAAAACATTTTCAAAAGTGCAAAATAAATTCTTACAGATCAATTTTAAGTTCCTGCATAGTCGACTAGGGATTTGGATATATACTCACCTGCTTGGCTACCCCATTACAGTTAAACAGTATGGCTTGGTAGGAATCTGCTTTTCAAGAATTAAGGCAGCCCATACCTGCTGGCATGCCAGCCCCATTTGTTATACACATGATCATCAGAATAGACAGTAGAGTAGGGGCTTAGTTTTGTGCCATATGCAGGGTAGTTACACTGCTGGAAGGTAGTAGAGAAAAAATTAGGATTTGACGTGAGGAAACAAGGTCATGATGATGATGAATTAATCATTTGTGTGCTAGAACTTGGCCTCTCTGGTATGTACTACTTGAATGATCTTTCTATTCTTCAGAGGAACTCTGTATCTGATCTGGGAGTACTGATTAATTCTTCGCTTAAATTTCACCAACATATTTCATACTTGGTTCATAAAGCTGGGTCCCTATCAAACAGTATTTTGAAGTCCACAGTAAATCGTGATGTCACATTCATGATCCCCCTATATATCTCCCACATCCGTCCATTGCTGGAGTACTGCTCGTCATTATGGAATCCGGGGTACATAGGCAACCTTAGGCTACTGGAATCAGTACAGTGACATTGGACAAAGTCTATACAGGGGCTTGAAAGCCTCGACTATGCAAGTAGATTGAGGGCTTTGAACTTATTCTCCATTCAGGGGAGTCTGCTTCGACATGACATCATCAAATACTGGCAGATATTTCATGGAAACTTCATTAACCCCAGATGATCTGTTTGCCCATCCTCTTTACTCTACTACTCGGGGCCACCAGTTCAAGATTACCCACTCCAGTTGTCATCTTGAGGTGTGTAAGAGATTCTTCAATATCAGATACTTATCACTGGAATTCCCTGCCTGACTCTGTTGTTTCTATTCAGGACCTAGATTCTTTTAAAGCATCTCTCACTTCCCATCTTGGTGACTCCATGTTCCAATTCCATTAACTGTATGATAATATTTCTTTCTTGTCCTCATGCTATCTGCCCCTGTCCCCCCACTTCACACTTCAGCAAGTAGTTACTGTACTTCCTAGCTGCATATGGTGCACCTTCCAGCCTATATCTTTGCTTTGTTCTTTCTTACTTATTTCCTATTTTCTGTGGGTTGGTGCATCAGCAGTGTGTGGCTTCCATGGGCCCTTCCTTTGGGCAGGCTCAGGGTCTGGGTATAACCAGGTTCAGGGGCTGAAAGTTAGGCTTCCATTAGTCCAGAATTTTTAAAGTTAAGAGAACAGCCTATGCTCCTATTAGCATCTACTTGATGGACAGTCCTCTGGTCACCTCTTGGACTTGAACCATGGCATGTAGGCCACAATATGCTTCAGCCTAAATGCTCCACCAACCACACCACCAAATGTCTGATCATGACCGAAATGAAAAAAAAAAAAAAATAATAATAATCTATCTATCTGTCTATCTATCTATTGCCAGACGCCTCAATCCCGCACGGGGTGGCCACAAACAAATCGCCTCCATGTCACCCTGTCCCCTGCCATTTCACTACCCATGCTCCCAACTTACACCCCTCTCTCTCATATACCTCTCCACTCCATCCCTCCATCTCATCCTCGGCCTCCCCCTCCCTCTCGCCCCCTCCACCTCACTCACATA